>JAGFMF010011609.1:36080-46509 GCA_019455555.1 Galemys pyrenaicus | reverse complement strand
ATTTGTGTCTTTTGGGTATATTCCTAGGAGTGGGATTGCTGGATCCTATGGAAGTTCCATTCTTAGTAGATTGAGGAACCGCCATCCTGCTTTCCATAACGGTTGGACCAGCTTGCATTCCCACCAGCAGTGCAGCCACGTTTTCTGAGCCCCAACTGTGCCTCTCACCCCCTGGTGGTAGCTGACTTGGGAGCCCTGGAGGGGCCCAGGGACTCAGCTCCATTTTCTTGGTTCTCAGCTCGCTGCCCCACCCCGCTGGATGAGACGGGAGAAATACAGGTGTTTGTACACAGGGCTTCCTGTAGCTTTTCCAGTATCACAGTTTTCATGTTTGCTTAGGTCGATTTCCTCTCCCTTTTTAAGCTGGAGCTTTTGACTTGTGTCTCTTAGACCCAGACTACAGGGTAGGACACAGGAGTCGGGACAAGATAACTTTCAGTAAAGGGTAAAATCAAGCCTCTCTTATGGCCAGGAAACGTGGAAATTCTTACAGATTTTACTCTGCCCATGAGCATAGACTGGAGCGGCCAGTTGCGGAGGAGAGCGAGGCACGCAGGGCGAGGGTGCAGGGACCAGCCCAGATGCAGCAAGACTGGCTTCCCCAGGGAGGGGAAAGCAGACGGGTAGAATGCATGCCTCCTGAATGACCGAGCCGTGCAGTTTCCCTCTAGATGACACGCACTTCCCCACTGCAGCACAGTTCTTTTTTTTTTTTTTAAAGATTTATTTATGCACACAAGAGCTGGGGTACAGGTCAGAGTTACGGGAGGGGAGAGGAGTCACCAGAGACAGAGCATGGAGCAGAACAGGCAGATCGACTGAAAGCCACTGCTGAGGGGAGGCAGGAGAGGTCTGCTGCGCCATGTGGGTCCCCTCCCTGGCCGGTGGCAGGAATCGAACTCGTGCTGCAGTGGCTGCGGTTTGCTTCATAGTGCGTTGCTTAACCCACTGCGCCACCAGGGAGGGCCCAAGAGGCCCAACTTTTCTACAGCTTGTTGGAGATGGTGGGCGAAGACACCACTGCCTCCACCCGTCTTCTCTGACTTTATTTTCTCTGCCAGGTTCACCCCTAACTTTTTTTGAACAGCTGGTTGGAGATGCAATTTGTATGCTATGTAGTTTACCCACTGAAGCAAGTCAAGGGGTTTTAGTTTATTTAGGGTCGTGCGACCATCACCACAATCTAATTTTAAAACATTTTCACCCTGTCCACAAGACACCTTATTCCAGGTACATGCTACTTCCTCCCTGAGCGACCTTCCATCCCCCCAGCTAGAGGCCGCCACTGAGCTGTGTCCTCCCTCTCTGGATTTGCCTATTCTGGACATGTCTTGTCAATGCAGCCACATGATATGTGGTGTCTGGTGCCTGACCTCTATTGCTTAGCTTTCAAGCTGCCACAGTTATCAGCAGTTTATTCCTTTTTCATGACTGAATACTATTCCACCGCACAGAGAGCCTACGTTTTGTTTTTTCACTCATTGATTCATAGGCATTTGGCTTGCTTCCACTTTGGGGCTATTGTGAAAAATGCTGCTATAAATATTCCCATACACATTTTTTATGGGATTGTTTATATTTCTCTAGGGTGGATACCCAGGAGGATAATTACTGGGTGTCAAATTCAACTTAAGCCTTTGAGGAACTGCCAAAGGCTTTTCCAAAGTGGTGGCACCCTCTTCCCTTTCCCAGCAGCCATGCCTGAGAGCTTCACTTTCCCCATGATTGCCAGAGTTCATGGTCTTTCATTGTAACCATTCTAGTGTGTGTGAATTGGTATGTCGGGCCTTGATTTATGCTTCCCTGATGACATGTATTGTTTCAATCACCTACTATACTTATTAGTCATTCCCACCCGGTCTCTGGAGAAGTTACTAGTTAAGGCATCTGGCCATATTTTAGTTGGTTTATGTCTTATTATTGAATTATAAGAGTTCTTTATATATTCTGGATACAAGTCCCTTGTGTGATCTGCAAGTATTTTCTCTGGGTTTGTGGGTGTCTTTTCCCTTTCCCTTGTCCTCTGTAGCATAAAGTTCTGGAGTCCGGTTTATCGAGCTCATCTCCCACTGTGCTTTTGCTGTTGTCTCTACGGTCACAGGGAATTACTCCTGTGTCTTCTCATGGTTTTAGCTCCTGCATTAAAGTTTATGACTCTTGGGCCTCCCTGGTGGTGCAGTGGGTTAAGCACCGCACTAGGAAGCAAACCACAGCCACTGCAGCACGAGTTCGATCCCTGCTGCTGGCCAGCGAGGGGACCCACATGGCCCGGCAGACCTCTCCTGCCTCCCCGCTGCTGCCCTCAGCAGTGTACTTCCGTTGATCTGCCTGTTCTGCTCCCTGCTCTCTGTGGTGAATCCTCTCACCACCCCCCACACCTCTGGCCTGTACCCCAGTGCTTGTATGCATAAATAAATAAATCTTTAAAAAAAAAGTTTATGACTCTCTTTGAGTTCAAATTTGCTTACGGCATGAGAAAGGGGTTCAAATTTGGGGCCTGTCTGGTGGTGCAAGGGGTTAAGTCACAGCACTGTGAAGCATTCGCAGCCACTGCAGCATGAGCTCGATCCCCAGCTAGGGAGGGGACCCACAAGGCGCAGCAGACCTCTCCTGTCTCCCCACTGCTCCCCTCAGCAGTGTGTTTCAGTCCATCTGCCTGTTCTGCTCCCCACTCCATCTCTGGTGAATGCTCTCATCCCCTGCATCTTTGGCCTGTACCCCAGTTCTTGTATGCATAAATCAATCTTTAAAAAAAAGGTGTTCAAATTCGTGATGTTGTGTATTGATGCCCGGTTGTACAAGTGCTCTTTGTTGGAAAGAGCATCTTTTCTATCGATTTGGCTTGTCCCTGTGTCAAACATCCATAGGCCATAAAACTTGGGCATGACTTCTGGGCTCACTTTCATTTCATTGACGTAGCTGCCTGTCCTTTTGCCAGTAACACATTGTCTTATTTCTGCAGATTTGCAGGAAGTTGGAAAATGTGAATACTCCAGCTTTGCTCTTCTATCTCATTTCATTCTGGCTATGCTGGGTTCCTTTTTTCTTTGTTTATTTTATGGCTATTCCCTTTTTTTTTTTAAAGATGTATTTATTTATGCACACAAGAGCTGGGGTACAGGCCAGAGGTGTAGGGGGTGAGAGGATTCACCAGAGACAGAGCTGGGAGCAGAACAGGCAGATGGACTGAAACACACTGCTGAGGGGAGCAGCGGGGAGGCAGGAGAGGTCTGCTGCGCCATGTGGGTCCCTCCCTGGTAGGGGATGAACTCGCGCTGCAGTGGCTGTGGAAGCCCCACAATGCACCGCTCAACGTGGGAGGCCTCAGCTAATATATTACAGCATCACTAACCGCTGGCTTCTCCCTGCCCCCCGGCTGTGATGTTGTGAGTGTTATCAGCTGGGCCATTCCCCATTCCTTTCTTCCCTCCTTTTGTCCTATTAACAGAGAAAATGGCTTAAGCAGAAGCTGGGGTGGGGGTGGGGCATTGGTCATAGCCATGGTGCCCACATCGCAGGGGACAGGAAGTTTCCTGTCTGGCCTGTGGGTCCTCGTTACCCAGGATGCTCCGTGCCATCGATGGGTCACTGTCACTTGACTCACCTCTAAATGTCACCTTGCAACCTGTCATTTCTGTTCCTGGGGCTCCCTCCACCCTCGCTGCAGAACTGGAGGGCCGGAATCAGCAGCTTCAACTGGTCTTCTCTGGGCACCTGCTGGGAAACGTGATGATATCGTCCAAATTCGCAGCAGCTTCAGAAACATCCGTCGTCCGAAGTCCCCAGGGCTTGGAGGTGGCTGGACCAGTTCATGTCTAGACTTTTGGAACTCACCGAGGGGACTAGGCAGAGCCCAGCTGTCGGGCCCTTTTTTATTTGCTTCAGGTGCCCCCTGAAGCCGATGCAGAAGCCAGGGAGACCTCGCCAGACGGATTTGACGTCATTTCCTCTGAACTCAGCTGCGGTCTTTCTCGTTCTCTTAAGATGCCAGTCTGAGGGCCTCCCTGGTGGCAAAAGGATTGAGCGCAGCACCGTGGAGCTTCTGCAGCCACCTCAGCGCGAGTTCGATCCCCGGCCAGGGAGGGGACCCCCAGGGCGCAGCAGACCTCTCCTGCCTCCCGCTGCTCCCCTCAGCAGTGTATTTCAGTCCATCTGCCTGTTCTGCTCCCCACTCTGTCTCTGGTGTCTCCTCTCACCCCCGCACCTCTGGCCTGCACCCCAGCTCTTGTGTGCATAAATAAATAAATCTTTAAAAAAGAAAAAAGACGCCAGTCAGCAAAACAAGCCTCATTCACCTTGTAGGATCATAACTCACCCCTCCCTGGGACAAGGAAGCCCTCTGAGCTCCCGGCCTCTCCCTGTGGAGGTATTTGTCTGACAGGATGGCGCGCCCAGCCGGTATCTCCGTGACAAGGAATCTGACCCCAAAGCCAAGTTCTTGCTGGTGATTAACTCATTTTACATTTGCCAGGAGGTGATGGGCTGCTGGGCTCATGGGACCCGAGACTCTGAGGCCCCCTGAGGCGTGGGGCATGGCCAGGGAGCACAGGAAGTCTCCCCGAGTAACCAGGACAGGGGCCGCAGGAGGGGGTCTGGAGGACATTGGATGCGGAACCTCGCAGCCACATCAGGTCAGTTCCCACCACCTGGGAGCAGGTGCTGGGGACTCAGCCCATGCAGAACTCATCCTGAGGTGCTTGTTTCCATCTTAGCAGCTTTTAGTGAACGTTGCTTCTAAAACTGCCTTGGGCCTCCCTGGTGGCGCAGTGGGTTAAGCAACACACTATGAAGCAAACCGCAGCCACTGCAGCATGAGTTCGATCCCTGCTGCTGGCCAGGGAGGGGACCCACATGGCACAGCAGACCTCTCCTGTCTCTCCACTGCTCCTCCCAGCAGTGTATTTCAGTGGATCTGCCTATTCTTCTCCCCGCTCTGTCTCTGGGGAATCCTCTCACCCTCTGCACCTCTGGCCTGTACCCCAGTGCTTGTGTGCATAAATAAGTAAATCTTAAACATAAATTAGTGAAAATTAAACGACCTTCTTCCTGCATCTTCTCCATCATTTCTTCCTTGTGTTTGCCCTTTTCCTTCCCTGCTCGGTGAGATTTGTCGTTGTATTCTAGGGCCTCTCCGGGGTCTGTGTCCAGCTTTAGCCTCACGACACCCACCTTGGGGGTGAGCGGCAGCGGGAAGGGCTGTGCTGGTGGCTTCCTGGCTGTTCTGGTTCAGTGAGATGATCTGGCTCTTCCTGGGGGCCCAGAGACCTGGCCAGGTCGCTGCCCTTAGTGTCCTTGAACAGTCTGCACTTACTTGTCCTTCCGGAAGGACTGATGCGCTCTTTGGAAAGATGGGAGCCCTCCCCCCGAATCTGAAACGCCTGTGACGGTTCCCCTCCAGTCAGAAGTCACAGTGGTTGGCGCTTCATCCTGGCCACTGGTGTGTCGGGGAAGGCCGCAGAAGGAGGGGCTCATTGTGGTCTCCAAGGCAGCTTTGTGAAGAGAGATTGTGGCCGGAGATCGAACACTGTTTATTTTATTTATTTTTAAAAAGATTTATTTATGCATACAAGAGCTGGGGTACAGGCCAGATGTGCGGGAGGTGAGAGAATCCACCAGACAGAGCAGGGAGCAGAACAGGCAGGTGGACTGAAACACACTGCTGAGGAGAGCAGCGGGCGAGGCAGGAGAGGTCTGCTGCACCCTGTGGGTCCCCTCCCTGGCCGGCAGCAGGGATCGAACTCGTGCTGCAGTGACTGCAGTTTGCTTCATAGTGTGGTGCTTAACCCACTGCGCCACCAGGGAGGCCCCTCGAACACTTTTTAAAATGAATACACAGGCCCTTCCTGGTAGCACAGGGGTTGAGTGCCACACTGTGGGGCTTCCGCAGCCACTGCGGCGTGAGTTCAATCCCCGACCAGGGAGGGTACCCACATGGTGCATCAGACCTCTCCTGCCTTGCCTGCTGCTCCCCTCAGCAGTGTGTTTCAGTCCATCTGCCTGTTCTGCTCCCCACTCTGTCTCTGGTGACTCCTCTGTCTCTCTCTCTCTGTCTCTCTCTCTCTGTCTCTGTCTTCCTCTCTCTCTCTCTCACACACACACACACAGCCTCTGGCCTGTACCCCATCTCTTGTATGCATAAATAAATGAAATGAAATCTTTAAAAGAAGAAGGAAAAAAAGAATACACAGGCCAGTGTGACTGCGTCTGAGCAAACACAGGGAGGGAGGGTGGAGGGGTCAGCTAGCTGGTGTTGGGGAGATGAAAAGCAAAGTCTCCCCTGACTGAGAAATCCTCTCCACAAAGGTAGAAGAAAACAATCTTCTTGTTGGGTAAATAGTTCGCCGGAAGTTGACGTGCATTAGAGCAATCCACCCAGCTTGCAAAACCAGAAAGAAATCTGCCTTTTTGCAGGTCCAGGAGGAGACGATTCATCACAGACACGTCCCCAAGATAAACAGTGAGTCGTCCTCGTGTAGACAGGCCGGCAACACCATTTAGCACAGCGGGCGCCTCATGCCCCGGGCGTGGGACTGTGGCTGCATCAGACTTTTGGTTTTATCTGGAGGGAAATAAACAAAGACTCAGTGATCCCACAGAATGCGGGACAGGGGGGCCCCCCCTTCCAGATGTCAGTGGGTAGAGATGCTCCCCGAGTCTTGGAGGAAGACATTCAGTTCCCTTAGAAAGATTCACATCCATTTCAGGGAGACAGAAAGAACCAGTTTTCAAAGCAAATGCTCTGAGATGCAAGGGGAGGAACTCTTGTGTTTTCATGTGGCAGGATCTGGCTTCTTATTTCTTCTTCTTTTGGTAGATTTATTTATTTATGCATACAAGAATTGGGGTACAGGCCAGAGGTGCAGGGTGGGGGGTGAAAGCATTGACCAGAGACAGAGTGGGGAGCAGAACCAGCAGATCCACTGAAACACACTGCTGAGGGGAGCAGCGGGGAGGCAGGAGAGGTCTGCTATGCCATGTGGGTCCCCTCCCTGGCCGGCGGCAGGGATCGAACTCATGCTGCAGTGCCTGCGGTTTGTTTCATAGTGCATTGCTTAACCCACTGCGCCACCAGGGAGGCCCCAAGATTTATTTATTTTTGCATACAAGAGCTGGGGTGCAGGCCAGAGGTGCAGGGGTGAGAGGAGTCACCAGAGACAGAGTGGGGAGCAGAACAGGAGTATCTACTGAAATGCACTGCTGCAGGGAGCAGAGGACCAGGTAGGAGAGGTCTGCTGTACTCTGTGGGTCCCCTTCCTGGCAGGGGATCAAACTCACGCTGCAGAGATTGCCAATAGCTTCACAGTGCTGAGACCTAACCCCCTATGTCACCAGAGAGACCCCCTAAAATGTCAAATTCTTTCTGAAAATATGTACTTTGCTGTCCCTACTTGGTCATTTTCCTGGACATGATGACTTCCAGGAGATGGAGAGTTGGGTGTGTCCGCAGGGGACCATCTCACTGCTTTCTTCCTACCTCTGAGGGTCAAGGTCAAGGTCAAAGAGATGGCTGCTAATTTCCTTAGTGTTCATTTGGGAGTATGAATAGGGTTTTCCACCTAGGCCCTTTCCACCCAAATGGCCCTTTATGTAACCATTGCTGGTAGAATGTTCCATCTGAACAAATGGCCTGTGGGGAGAAGCAAGCTGATGGCCTGGGGCTGCCTCTCTGTGTGTGGTGCTGAATATGAATGAGACTCAGACACCGACAGTTTCCTCTCTGCCTCCCAGGCCAGAAGCCAGTTCTCACCTGTGGATTCGGCCCACCATGATTCAGTTCTGTTTGGGTTTGTCACTGTTGCTCTGTTTTTATTGTTTGTTTTTAGAGCATGTTCCCTATTTCAGGACATCAGTCTGTTCAGGAACAAAAAGTTAATTGGGGGCCTCTCTGGTGGCGCAGTGGGTTGAGCGCCGCACTGTGAAGCATCCGTGGCACAGCAGCAGCACGAGTTCGATCCCCGGCCAGGGGTGGGTCCCTGGGGCAGGAGTGGCTGCTGGGAAAGCAGGTGCCTCCATGGGCCAGCACTCAGTGGTGTAACTGGGCAACGCTCGCTAATGGTGTAACAGTAGTTTCCATGTCAAGATTGTTCTAAGTACTTCCATAAGTTGTCTTAGTCCTCATAACAGCCCAGTGAACTTGCTAGTTAAAAATCTTTACCCATGGGTCTCCCTGGTGGCGCAGCGGTTAAGCACCGCACTATGAAGCAAACCGCAGCCCCTGCAGCATGAGTTCGATCCCTGCTGCCAGCCAGGGAGGGAACCCACATGCTGTAGCAGACCTCTCCTGCCTCACTCGCTCACTGCTCCCCTCAGCAGTGTGTTTCAGTCGGTCTACCTGTTCTGCTCCCCACTCTGTCTCTGGTGACTCCTCTCACCGCCCATGACTCTGGCCTGTACCCCAACTCTTGTATGCATAAATAAATCATTAAAAAAACCCAAAAATAAATCTTTACCTTACAGGGCCTCCCTGGGGTGCAGGGGCTAAAGCCTCAGCACTTGAAGCTATCCCTAGTGGCCTAGGGGTTAAATCTCAGGCTATCACCACCACAGGGAACATCAGACCTCTCCTGCCTCCCCGCTGCTCCCCTCAGCAGTGTGTTTCAGTCCGTCTGCCTGTTCTGCTCCCCACTCTGTCTCTGGTGGATCCTTTCACCCACACACCTCTGGCCTGCACCCCAGCTCTTGTGTGCATAAATAAATAACTCTTAAACAGAAAAAAAGAAGGAACCACTAGGCGCAGACTTCCAGTGGGTCTGATCTTCAAGACAAGCCATTCCCAGAGCTCGGCCGCATCTGCCGCTCAGCCTCTCGGCCTGTCCCATTCAGAGCTGACAGAAGCTCTTGTGTCAAATGGGGCTCCTAAAATTTCTGGAGTCCACTGCGCTGTTTAAGGAAACGAAACTAAGCGAAGCTTCTCTGCACCCAAAGTAGGACGGGCCTTTTTGTCCTTAGCACCCATCCAAGATTTCATCAATAATAATAATGATGTCTCTCTCTTTCCTGCTGTGCTGGACAGTAAGCCTTTTGAACGCATGTCTGTAACGCGCCTGTGTGCGTGTCCCCAGCGCAGCTGCTGCCCCACGGTGCATGGTGAATGAGGTAAGTGAAAAGGAACAAAACAAATGCCTGGTGAGAGCTGATACTTATTTTTCTCCCCAGATGCCAAGATTAGGTGTGAGCAAAGAAACTCCTAATCCAGGAAGTGGGCTCGGGAGGAGAATGAGCTCAGCTTCTGGCCTGTTCTTTGCACCGGCCCGGATGGAGGAGCTGGGACCTGGCTGGCTGTGCACCTGACTCCCAAGCGGTCCTTGTGTTACAGGCACAGGTCACTGACACACCTGGACCTGTGACAATGGGCTTTAAGCTAGGAGGGCGTCTGCAGGGAGGGGCCCCCGTCACGCCTCCCTTCCGAACGACATCTCAATAGCACCGTAGGTTTATTCATATTTGAATTTTTACTAAACTTTTCCCAAGGCTCAGTTTCCAAAATGAAACCTTCACACAGATCTGTATTCTCAAAATGGAAAACGGGATTTTCTCCAAAGGAGAAAGCACCAGGATGAGGTGCTTGAAGGAACTCGAAGGGGCACTGGCTTTGGGTGCGGTGAAAATGGATTCTTTTTTTTTAAAAAAGATTTACTGGGCCTCTCTGGTGGCGCAGTGGGTTAAGCAACGCACTATGAAGCAAACCTCAGCCACTGCAGCACGAGTTCGATCCCTGCTGCCCGCCAGGGAGGGGACCCACAAGGCACGGCAGACCTCTCCTGCTGTGCCCGCTGCTCCCCTCAGCAGTGTACTTCGGTTGATCTGCCTGTTCTGCTCCCCGCTCTCTGTGGTGAATCCTCTCACCCCCCACCACACACACCTCTGGCCTGTACCCCAGCGCTTGTATGCATAAATAAATAAATCTTTTAAAAAAAAAGATTAACTTATTTATGCACACAAGCGCTGGGGTACAGGCCAAACACAGTGGGGTGAGAGGATTCACCAGAGACACAGCAGGGAACAGAACAGGTGGATCCACTGAAACACGCTGCTGAGGGGAGCAGCGGGGAGACAGGAGAGGTCTGCTGCGCCCTGTGGGTCCCCTCCCTGGCCGGGGATCGAACTCGCGCTGCAGTGGCTGCAGATGCTTCATAGAGCAGCGCTCAACCCGTGTGTCACCAGGGAAGCCCTGAAGATCAATTCTTTGTCACATATGCCAAGACACTGAGTGGGAACTTTGGGTAAAGGCCTTTTTGTGTGCGCCTGCAGTTGGGTCTTGTTATAAGTGCCTTTTAAACACACAAGTGAGGGCCTCCCTGGTGGCACAGTGGGTTAAGCAACGCACTACGAAGCAAACCGCAGCCACTGCAGCACGAGTTTGATCCCTGCTGCCGGCCAGGGAGGGGACCCACATGGCATAGCAGACCTCTCCTGCCTTGCCCGCTGC
>JAGFMF010011609.1:16265-30672 GCA_019455555.1 Galemys pyrenaicus | reverse complement strand
GGGTACAGGCCAGAGTCCAGGGAGGTGAGAGGATTCACCACAGACAGAGCGGGGAGCAGAACAGGCAGATGGACTGAAACACACTGCTGAGGGGAGCAGCGGGGAGGCAGGAGAGGTCTGCTGCACCATGTGGGTCCTCTCGTGGCCGGCAGCAGGAATCGAATTCGTGCTGCAGTGGCTACGGTTTGCCTCATAGTGCATTGCTTAACCCACTGCACCACCAGGGAGGCCCTTATTTTATTTTTTAAAAAGATTTATTTATTTATGCATACAAGAGCTGGGGTACAGGTCAGAGGTGCAGGGCATGAGAGGATTCACCAAAGACAGAGTGGGGAGCAGAACAGGCAGGTGGACTGAAACACACTGCTGAGGGGAGCAGCAGGTGAGGCAGGAGAGGTCTGCTGCGCCATGTGGGTCCGCTCCCTGGCCGGGGATCGAACTCGTGCTGCAGTGGCTGCGGATGTTTCATAGTGCGGTGCTTAACCCCTTGCACCACCAGAGAGGCCCGCGTTCCTTTTTATTGCTGAATAATAGTCCATCACATGACATACCGTATTTTATTTAGCCGTCATCGATGGACATTTGGGGGCTCCCCCTTGCAGCTCTAGTGAATAATGCTATGAACATTCATGTATACATTTTTCCATGGACTATTTATGTTTTTTTTCTCCAGCTTCACTGGACACGGTTGACATATAACATAGTGTAAGTTTAAGGAGTACAAGTGTTCGTTTGATACACATATATTGCAAAATGATTAATTACCACCCCCCCCCAGCTTAGCTAATAGCACCACCACCTCACTTAATTACCATTTCTTCTGCATGCGCAGCATGGACTGTGTCTTCATTTTTTTTTTTTTGGATAAAAATGGCTGGCCATACGTCCATTCTTCGTTCAATCTTCGGAGGAACCGTGGTCAATTTCTAAAGCAGCCGCACTCTTGACATTCCCAACAAGGGGGGTGGGTGGGTGCAGCCTCCAGCTCTCCCGCGTCCTCATCCACATCCACCACCATGTCTGCAATCCTAACTGTAACAGGGTGGTCCCAGGAAAAGGGGAAGTTCCAAAATCCTAGTTCTGCCCTAAGTGGGTGGAGCTAAAGAAAAAGATTTCTAAAAAAAAGAGAAGAGAGAAGAAAGGAAGATAAAAAACAGCAAAAAGACCTGGAGGAGGCACGTGAAGCAGAGGGACATGTAAAAAAACTATGCTTGCTTTTTAGTCTTAAACTGGTTAGAACAAATGTGGGTAAAAGACCCATGGGAAGGTTACAATGGCAGCTTTCATCTTAATTTTAATTTTACTCTTTTCCTCCCAAATTTGTTTAACTCTTTCTAACCCTTTTCTATAAGTCTCTACTAAAAGGTCCTTTAAATGTGTGGCAGGTTTTTGGGCCTTGCTTTAGGCCAATCCTATTTAGCTAAACTTTTACCCTCAAAAAAATGGGTAACTTTAAATGCTTAACTTAGTAACTATATTCTTTGTTCTTTCTTTATTGTACCCTAATTATATTAAAGTTCCTTTCCATTAAAAGTTTTATATATTTGTCTTAATGCGACAAATAACAGAACCCATTCAAAGAGGGCAAGCTTAAAAGTTCTAAAGCGCTCCTCTCCCTACCCTGTAACATAACCACCCCAGTGTCGGTGGTTTCAATGAGGGCCTTGAATAGCTTTTCATATGCCTATTTGCCATTTGAATCTCTTCTCTGCAGTCATGTCTATTCAGACTTGCTTGGTTTTAAAATTGGGTTATCTTCAATATTCTTCTAATCTTGTTTTTCCTTCTGTAAAAGGAGACTTGCGTTCTCCTGAGCTGTGAAGATGAATGTGGCCCGGGCTCTGCTCTCAGCATACGCATTCCTTTCATTGAACCTTTTCTTCCTGGAACAATTTTCTTAATTTCATTGCCCCGGGCCAGCTGCCTCCTTTCCTAAGACCCAGCCGGCAGCAGAGAGGCAGACAGCAGGTGACAGTTAAGTGAATAGAATAAAACTTTGCAGGAGCTGACTGGCTGACAGCTTGTCAGCATAACCTGTTTCCTTTTGGAAAAGCTCCACAAAAAGTAATGAAAGTGCTTAGAGCAAAAAGGTTTAAAAACAAAAACAAAAACCCTGACTGAAGACCGACAGTTATTTATCAGCGTTCAGTGGCCCCTGAAGGCCCAGCCTGGTCTGAGGCATAGGGGAGGGCAGGTGCGACTCTCTCGCCTTGCACCTTCTTGAAGGCGGCCCAATCCCAATGACACCTAGTGAGACAGTGGGTGCAGTCGCCGTTGGAAGGGGAGGCGCGGGGAGCACGCGGGTGAAAGGGGGGTTTGTGCTCGCTGGGCTGGAGATCACACCTCGGGGGCCGGGCCTGCGATCATACCCGCCGGGGGTGTTTTGGGGGGCGGTGGGGCTGGTGACCGGCCGGGCTGGGGGTGGCGGGGCTGGGCCGCCTGGCCCGGCCTGGCAGCGCAGAGAGCAGGGCCGCTCTCCAGGCTGCAGCGCGGGAGGGGTGGCGGCGGGAATCCGCTCCCCGAACCACGACGGGAGAGGCGGCCAGACGCCGCGGAGAAGGCGCGAAGCGAGGAACCTGCAGCTCGCGCTCCTTATTGGACAAAACTCCTGTCAATCACCAAGGAGCCGCTCTGACCATCCGGGAGTTCTCTCCTTGGGGCGGGGCAATTGAAAACACCGCCTTCACGGAAGATTGACAGATACTTGACCAATCAGGCGCCGCGCGGAGGTACTGGTGGTCAGCGCTGGGTACCTGCGGGAAGGGGGCGACTGGGGGCACGTGCCGCGTGGCTTGCTGGGAGTGAACCGAGCAGGTGCTGAGAAAGGGTCTCTTTTAACTGTTAGTTGGCTTTTCCTAAGCCTCCTGGGTTGGGAAGACTTTTCCTGAAGTTTTCTTAGGTGCTTAGGACGACTTAACAAGAAGCACCCCTCTGTCACGCGGGGTCCCTGCTGGGGAATGACAGGCCCGCACCCCAAATTGTGGAAAGTGCGCTGATCCGAGAGTTAAAGTCAAGAGGAAAAGGCTGGAAGTCAGTGGGAAACGGGGAGAGACAGGAATGGAAGGTTTCCAGGGGGAAAAAGCAAGGAACGGATACTCAGTCTTTTTCATAATAAAAGAAATACAAGTTTAAACCTCAGTGATCTAATATATTTTTTAAAAGATTTATGCATACGAGAGCTGGGGTACAGGCCAGAGAGATGGTGTGTGTGTGTGTGTGTGTGTGTGTGTGTGTGAGAGAGAGAGAGAGAGAGAGAGAGAGAGAGAGGGAGAGAGGGAGGGAGAGAGAGAGAGGAGNGGAGAGAGGGAGGGAGAGAGAGAGAGGATTGACCAGAGACAGAGTGGGGAGCAGAACAAGCAGATCCACCAAAACACACTGCTGAGGGGAGCAGCGGGCGAGGCAGGAGAGGTCTGCTGCACCATGTGGGTCCCCTCCCTGGCCGGGGATCAAACTCGCGCTGCAGTGGCTGTGGATGCCTCACAGTGCGATGCTCAACCCCTTGTGCCAACAGGGAGGCCCAACATCACTGTTTCTATAACCTCCTGATTCATGATTCTCCACCATCATCCACCACAGTGGATGTTTCACAGTGCGATGCTCAACCATCTGTGCCATCAGGGAGGCCCCCGATTTAATATTTCGGACTTACCAAACTGTGTTAACTCTGTTAAGAGTGATGTGGAAGGGATGCCTCCCATCTGCTGTGGGTGGACTGTAACTTGGTATCACAGCTGGGTGGGGTGGGGAAGCAGTATCTGAAGAAAGTGCCTTAGGTGTTTATTTACCTTTGGCTCAGCAATTCACTTTTACGAGTCCACCTTGAAGATGTACTTCCACAAAGAGCAAACAGCACTGCACTCAGTCTTGTTCATTGTGGTATTATTTAAATGAGCATAAGATTGGAAACAGGGGGCCTCCCTGGTGGCGCAGTGGGTTGAGCAACGCACTATGAAGCAAACCTCAGCCACCGCAGCACGAGTTTGATCCCCGCTGCCGGTCAGGGAGGGGACCCACATGGCGCGGCAGACCTCTCCTGCTGTGCCCGCTGCTCCCCTCAGCACTGTACTTCTGTTGATCTGCCTGTTCTGTTCCCTGCTCTCTGTGGTGAATCCTCTCACCCCCCCACACCTCTGGCCTGTGCCCCAGTGCTTGTATGCATAAATAAATAAATCTTTAAAAAAAAAAAGATTGGAAACAGGACCTCTCTGGTGGCGCAAGGGGTTAAGTCCCAGCGCTGTGAAGCATCTGCAGCCACTGTAGCGCAAGTTCAATCCCCGGCCAGGGAGGGGACCCACAGAGCGCAGCAGACCTCTCCTGTCTCCTGCTGCTCCCCACAGCAGTGGATTTCAGCAGATCCACCTCTTCTGCTCCCCACCCTGTCTCTGGGGAACCCTCTCCCCCTCCAAACCTCTGGTCTGCACCCCAGCTCTTGTGTGCATAAGTAATGTAAAAAGCTCAAGACTATACCGAGCATCTGCACAGAAAGTACTCCCTGCACTCATAGCCAACATGTCCTCCCCTGCCCCCTATACAATTGATACCCTTGGAGGGCCTCCCTGGTGGCGCAGTGGGTTGAGCGCCGCACTGTGAAGCAAACCACAGCCACTGCAGCACGAGTTCGATTCCCAGCCAGGGAGGGGACCCACATGGCGCAGCAGACCTCTCCTGCCTCCTCGCTGCTCCCCTCCGCAGTGTGTTTCAGTGGATCCGCCTGTTCTGCTCCCTGCTCTGTTTCTGGTAACTCCTCTCACCTCCTGCAACTCTGGCCTGGACCCCAGCTCTTGTGTGCATAAATAAATCTTTAAAAAAAATTGATGCCTTTTGATCCCTTTGAAGCCCTGGTCCCAGAAGATGAAACCCTTTGTCTCCCTGGACCCGGCTTCTCTCACCAATGTCATATGATCAATCATGCTTCTGTATTATTGCCAATAAATAGCAAAAGGGCGCTGCCCACCGGACCGTAGAGTCTGGCCTTGCAAACCTGTCCATGACTTGCACCTCGGCCTGTCCCCGTGGACATGCTGGCGTGTCCGCAAACACCAGAGTAGGGGTCAGACTAAGGGGGCCTCACCTTGTTCTGTGCAGTGACCTCAGGTATAGGTGCCCCGCTATGACAAGAAAAGATGCTGAAAGGACAGAACGAAAACCAATAAAAAGGTTACAAGGAGTAAGTCTAAGTGATGTGGCGGAGGCGCTGGAGGAAGTCTTTTTTTTTTTAATATTTTATTTATTTATTACCATGTTTGCTTTCTTTGTCTTTAAAAGATTTATTTATGCACACAAGAGCTGGGGTCCAGGCCAGAGTCGCGGGAGGTGAGAGGATTCACCAAACAGAGTGGGGAGCAGAACAGGCAGACTGAATGAAACACACTGCTGAGGGGAGCAGCGGGCAAGGCAGGAGAGGTCTGCTGCGCCCTGTGGGTCCCCTCCCTGGCCGGAGGCAGGGATCGAACTCGTGCTGCTGTAGCTGCGGTTTGGTTCACAGTGCGTTGCTTAACCCACTGTGCCACCAGGGAGGCCCTGGAGGAAGTCTTAAAGGGGGAAAAAGACCAAAAACAAGTGGAGAATAAGAGCAGTGAATAAAAATCTCTTGTCATGGTGTAAGGTACATGGAAAAGTGACCAGGCTTGTCCGCCCTCCCACCATGGGCGTGATGATGGACACCTGCGGGCCTGCACGCAGGCCTGAGTGGGCATGCGCAGGTGGGCGCACCTGGGCTGACACACGGGCGTATAAGGGCGGCGTCACGAGGATGCCAGAAGAAAGACTCAGAGAGAGAGAGAGAGAAAGGCGGCAGCAGCAGCAGCAGAGAGAGGAGACCAGAGAGCCCAGAGAGTGGAGATGCACCAGGGGCTGGGAGCCTGCCAGCCTCCTGGCCCCCAGCCCCCCTGCCTGCCGTGTCCCTGGTCGCCTGAATTAATGATGCAATAAAAGCCTGATAAAAGTCAGCAAGGGCTCCAGGACGCCTCCTTGACCCATCTGTTGGAATCATCGAGAACCTGCCCGTCCGCTGCTGGCTGGCACAACGGGGGTCCCTGGGGCAGGGGACAAATGGTTTTGATGACATCACCATTTATTAAAAACAGTGACCAAAAAAACACAGAAACAGTTTAAAAAGAGAAGAAACCACTGACACGTAGCTAGAACAGACACAACGGACAGACCCTCCCATGCAGCCTGAGGAGTGGAAGCAAAGAGGACACACAGGGGTGAGGCTGCCAGAACCTTCCATACTGCAAGAGCCCAGGAGAGGAAGCAGGGACCTGCCCCCACCCCCGCCCCCGGGGCGGTTTCTCGCTTCGGTACACAAAACACCGCTGTGCCTTTTACTTCACTGTGTTGTTTTATTTCAGCAAATAAAAAAGATCAATAAAGGCGTTTGAAGGTTCTCGAGTTAGCGTTCCCCTGCTGGGCTGGCCAGGAGACGTCTGTCTGGGGCTGTGTGGGCCTGGTCACTTGTACTGGTGTTCCCAGCTTGGTTCGGTGAGGTCACTTTGGTGTGTCAGAGCGCTACCTGGTGAGGGTCCCCCACACCTGCGCCCCACAACTCCTTTCTCCTACCCCCAGTGCTAGACTGTTCTAGCTGCATTCTTGCCCCCAGAAAAGCCTCACTAGCAAGATGGAAGGTCTCAGGCTTGCGCGAGGATGCACCTGAAGGCTCCTGGTTCCCCACCCCATTGTTTTCTTTCGATGTTGGGGGGGAGGTGAGTCGAGTTTGGCTTTTGGGTACAGGAATACCCCCCTCCTGCCTGCTCCCATGTCGTTACAGAAGCTTCCAGAAATCCCCTGAAGGTGGAATCAGATTGTGTGTTCTTCAAGTGGACATCTAGCTGGACTTGATACTTATCTTCCCCGAGGCCCCCTGACTCCTTCCAGCTCCTGGGCTGTGGCCTGAGGCGTGTCGTTGGCTCAGAGGCCGCTGTGGGGGCACCTGCGGAGAGGTCACCTGTGTGATAGCTGGCACCTGGCACCTGGCCAGAGGCCAGGGGCCGCTTTGGGAGCCAGCAACCCCGCTTCCTGTCAAATGGTATAGAAACTGCGAGAACTGAGCAAATCTGTATAATACCCATTTACGTCTATGCACATGAGATGAAAGGACGCCTACAAGACAGTAGGGGTGCAGCCCCGGGCAGGGGCGAGGAGCGAGGTGGCGGGGGCGCCGGCTGGCTGGCCGGCTGGCCAGGGCTACATGTCGTACAGCCTCAGCTGCTCCTGCACGTCACTGTCGGACAGCTCCCCAAACGTCTCCTTGTTGTCCTGCATCAGCTTGAAGATGGCGGCCAGCTGCTGTTTCTGAACTCTGTCGAGAAGAAAGGAGAAAGAGGAAAAGGCTGCTTCAGCTCCCAGCTAGGGAGCTGAGAGAGACGACGCTCTGGGTGGGACGCCCTTGCTTGCTTTCCAGAAGGACACGGAGAGACCCTTAACCCACCCAACGCAGCTGCTGGTTCAGCCTGAAAAGGCCCCCAGGCTGCTGATCTTGGGTTCACCCTGGAGAAGTGGGGTGATGTTGTCACTCGGGACCTCACTCCCCCCAGGGCCTCCTGTTAGTGCTGAGATGCTGCCTGTCTCGCAGGGAGGAAGCAGAGCTCATCATCGGGAGGAGGAGCCTGTGAAACACCTGGAGACCCAGCCTCTGATTGGGGTGCCTCAAAAGCAGAGAGAATGCCTGGTTGGCTGGGAAACAGGTGCAGATGTTGGGGTTCCCAGGTGTGAAGTTGGGGTTCCACTGCCCAGAGGAAGGGATGCTTTTTTCTGACTTTTACAGAAAGAGCCTGTGGTCAGCAGGGCCTGGTATGGCCAGGCTGGAGCTTGGGCTTCCTGACCCGGGCTGGGCAGCTGGACACGGACGTGGTCGCTGGACATGGGCAGGGCCGCTGGACACAGGCGGGTTCTGAGCTGCCATCCGACCCCCGCACGACAACGCCCAGGAGTATAAACATGACAGGGTGGGGTGAAACTTGGCCGCACTAACCAGGAAAGGGGTGGCGCTTGTTTGTTCCTCTCCAGCGTGGGGTGCTGCTCGGCGTGGCCTGGCAGCGTGGGCTGGCACCTGCGCCCTGGTCAGCTTTCAGCTTCTGCAGCCCCTCCCTCCATGTCACCCACGCGCTTGGCACTGGCCCCTTCAGGGACTTAAACCAGACCTCTGGGTTGCTCCCTGCAGCAGCGGGGGTGGGTGGGAGTGGAGTGGCTAGTGCTGCAGGGCTCGGCACAGCGCCCCCTGCGGCCTGCCCGGCTCGGCACAGCGCCCCCTGCGGCCTGCAGGACACATGACACCCAGCCAGCAAATTAGCCGGGGGAGGGCAACCCAGGCCCGGTCCTCTCGGAGTCCTCCTGCCCATCCTGCTCACAGCTGCCTCTCTGAGCAGTAAGCCCCGCCTCGGTCCCCTGGGAAGCGACTTTTGCAGTCCAAGTGCATCCAGAGAGCAAGCACCCGTCACCAGCACCTGGACCTGCAGCTGAGAAGCGCAGGGTGGGAGGGGTGGGCTGAGCCTGGGGGCACCCCAGCACAGGTGTGCCAGCGGCACCCCCGTGAGCCCCCGTGTGGTCTCATGGGCGGGCCGGCCTGCTATGAGAGGGTGGACCTGCCGTGTGGTTTTATAGGGAATGAGAGAGACCCAGACACCCACTCTCCAACGTGAGTGGGTTCGAGAGATGACTTTAAAAATAAAAAGCAAAACTGAGAAAACAGAGTCACCGAGATCACCTACTCAGAGTTTATTGGGCTGAATCAAGGCTGAAT
Source organism: Galemys pyrenaicus (assembly GCA_019455555.1). NCBI lineage: Eukaryota > Metazoa > Chordata > Mammalia > Eulipotyphla > Talpidae > Galemys > Galemys pyrenaicus. Next base: position 21,932 of record JAGFMF010011609.1, on the reverse strand, counting down.
ACAGATCCAGGCCTGCGAGGGCCGCGGGCCATGCCTGAGACACATTCGGGAAGTTTCCAGAGAAACCTCAGGAATAAAGCAGGTCGCAGGGCCGGGGGGCGTGTCGGCCATCGCCCCGTGCCCCGCCCTGCTCCTGTGTGGCTGTCGAATGCATGTCCAGAACCAGAGCCAAAGGTCCCCGGGATGTGAGGCGCCCTGGGCTGACGCTGGGCGCCTCCCGGCCCCCCTTTAAGTGGAAAGCGTTCTCTATAAATGTTCTGCTTAAAAAATGCTTCAGTAACGGCAAAGACCCGCAGGTTGGTGTGGTAGAAATCCTGTCAAATATAAAATTCCAAAAAGCTACTCCAGACGGAGCTGGGCGTGTTCTAATCCATCTACAAAACCCGGCCGAGGCCCAGCTGGGCCTGTCCTAGCGACGCTCTCATTACTGCTTCCCCTAAGCGAGGTGGAGGTCAGCCGGGCCTGTGAGGACACCTGGAGGCCTCTTAGCAACCAGCTCCCCTGGGTGGAAACTCAAGGGAAGCAGCCGCTGGCACCGGGCCCAGCAGTCAGTGTGGTGCCCTCGCCTCAGCCAAGCCCACCAGGGAGGAAGAGGGACACCGCCCCAGGTCTGGAGGGCAGTGGGGCCCTGACCAGAGTGGGGAGCAGCCTTTCTGCCCTTGGACCCGTCTTTTGCTTCAGTGACGAGCCGGAAGGCTGGATCCCACAGCACCGGCTGCAAACGACTAAGCCCCAGCCTTGGTGCTACCTACGGTGTGAAGGGTGTTGGGGGGCCGAGGTGAGTGATAAGAAAATCAAAGTCTGGGGTGAGAGCAGCCCTGAAAACCCTCACTTAGCAAGCGATGGGCACCCCGAGGGAGAGCCCAAGGCATCTTCAGGATGCCCCCGCCAGGGGGCGCTGGCGGGGCTGGGCCCCAGGGGGCCTCTGAGGCGAGATGCACCCCCAGAGCCAACAGGCTCCCCCGGGGCTCTGCGTCTTATCTCAAGCTTTAAAGGTGCCAAAGGAAAAGCCTTGAGGAGGAAGCTAAGGCTAACGCCATTATTCTTCGGTTCTGCAAAGAGAAATAGGGGAAAAAGAGAATTGGTTTCGCTCGTTCCATCTTGCACGATTGGGAGAGGAAGGGGGTGAGGAAGGAGAATGTTTGGCGTTGCAGAAGCCGGGCGGACCCCGGTTTCTCGGCCGGGCAGTGCGCTCTCGTGGCTGCAGAAGGACAGTCGCTCCACCAGCCCGCCCGCGCCCGTCGGGGTTAAGCGGTCAGGCAGAGGGCATCGTGGTGCTTCTAGTCCTGGGCAGCGAGGCTGCGCTGGGGATATCCCTCACCGGGTGATGGCCTATCCTGCCGGCTGGGGTTTGCCCCTGGGGGGGGGTCACTGGCCCTGGGGTGGGTGCCTATCTCTGCCAAGCGCCCAGGGAGTCCCCTCTTCCCGCCCAGGCCCGCAGGCAGGGATCGCGTGCGCTTCTCTGGCGCCCTCTTCTGGATGTCAGGGGCAGCGCAATGCTGGGAAAGCACAGGGCTCCTGTCCAGTCTCCTCTTAGCCTTGCCCGTTCTACCTAGACAGGGCCACCTCCAGAAAGGTCAGGCCTGCCCTGCGGACCTTCAGATGAGGGGCCAGCGCCGGGGCCTCAGCTGCCAGAACGGGCTCGGCCTACCACCGGGTTCCACTCTTCTCTGGACCAGAGGTGGGAAGAACAGCTGGCGGACAGAGGCGTGGATGCTGCTGCTCCTTCTTCCCTGCCAACTAGAAGCCAGCCGAGCTCACCAGCCTCACTAGCGCTGGAGGCCAGCGGACAGCACGAGGCAGGGGTCGACCACCAGCCTGCAAGCCCACCGCCCCCAGCCTCACTCTCAGGACAGAGGCAGCACCTCCTAGGGAAGCACCTCCCAGAGGCAGCACCTCCCGGGGCCCTCCCTGGAGGCGCAGCGGGTGGAGCACCGCACTGTGGAGCATGCGCTGGCGCGTTTGATCCCTGGCCAGGGAGGGACCCCCCCAGGGCACAGCAGACCTCTCTTGCCTCCCCGCTGCTCCCCTCAGCAGTGTGTTTCAGTCCATCTGCCTGTTCTGCTCCCCGCTCTGTCTCTGGGGACTCTTCTCACTCCCGTGCCTCTGGCCTGTACCCCAGCTCTTGTGTGCATAAATAAATATTTCTTTGGGGGGATAAAGAAAGAAGCCAATGGCACCCAGCTGGGCCCAGGTAATGCTGAGGACACGGCTCTGGCCACAGTGTGGAAGACTTTGGAGCCACCACACTTTCTGGGCCTCGGGCAGAAGCAGCCCGACCCGCAGCACTGGAAGTGGCTCGAACTTTCTGTCCTGCTGTCCTGGAAGCGTGACTGTGGCTCTGAGGAACGCTGTGTCCCCTGAAGATCTAGATCCCAGATACAATACGGTGGCCGGTTCATGAGCCTGCCGTGGGGGAATCACAGTGTTTCTCGAACTGGGGTCAGGGCAGCGGGTCAGTGACTGGCCATGACACACGTGTGGTTTTGCACACGACTCCGGGGCATTTTCTGGGAGTCAGCCGCCCTGTCCCTGGGAGCTGTCGTGCCGGGCACGGGAGGAGGGAGCCAGGCAGCCTCTGCAACCCCAAGCATCACCCCGGGACAGAGGGGCCGGGAAAGGCGGGCACCGCGCGGGCAACACATGCAGGGGCGGGGGGAGCGAGTGTGATGTGGCAGGCGGGGGACAGCGCGGGCAGCATGCGGGGTGCGGGATGGATATGGACTCTGGCCCCTCCCAGTGACGGCCATGACCCAGAACCGAGATGCCCACCGGCCCCTCCTCAGCGGGGCCGTGTTGGTCACTGCTGCCGGCAGGCGAGGAGGCGAGGGCTCCCCTTCACCCCAAAGGCTGTGCTTGGACACTGTCTGGACCCCACAGAACAGCCGAATGTGAATGGGGGATCCAGCAGGGAGAGAACCCCCCTGGGCAGTGCAGAGAAAGGGCGTCCCCCCGTGGCTCCCATGGCCCCAGCTCTGCGCCCAGTGGCCTCTGCCCCAGCTGGCCTGCAGGCCGCTGACCCTGAGAACTAGCCCCGAGTGCAGAGCATGCAGGGTCCGGCCACCTCTGTCCACGGGGACCTCGGCGGGCCAGCACCGCTCTCTAGTGTGGGGCTGTGAGATCTCAGATGGACACAGCTCCTAGGCGCTGTGGGCCAGGCAGTGTCCACTGCAACTGCTTGGTCACTGCCACAGACCGCAGGAGAAGCAACAAGCAGAGCCCACACCGGCCAACTGGACGCTGAGAAGCAGGCAGTGGTGGCCAGTGGGGACCCCAGGCCTGGCTGCCCTCTCTGTCCTGCTGTGGCGCCCAGCTGAGGGCCCTGGATTTCTGTCCTGCCTGTGTCACCTCAGGACAGGGAGACACATGCCAGTTCCCAGCTGGCCCCCTGTAGCCTCACAAGGGGGGCGGCAACCCCCCCACCCTCCCTGGGGAAAGGACGGGTTCTGCCTGGGCCCCCCGGTGCTGGAGCCGGAGCAGCTGGGTGGCTTATGAAGGTGTTGGTGGGGTGGGGGAGACGCAGGCCGTGTCAGTGTTGGGGACACCCACGACGGGAGGGGTAAGCGCTGCTAGTCTACGAAGCCGGTCTCCTTACCAAAAGGGTTTGCAAGAGTATTTGTGACTCGGGACCTAAGGAACTTGCTACAGGGAAGTGAGGTCAGAGGTCAGCTCAACCCTGAAATATAAAGGCAGCGTCATGGGCACCAGTTCCTGGGGGCCGCCCCCCGCTGTGCTGCAATGGCCCGGCCTCTCCCTCCACCCTGGGGTGAACAAGGCCCTGGCGGGGCTTGGAGGACATGGGGCCAGGAGGGGCAGCGGGGCTCCTGGCTAGGGTTGCTGTGGGGTCCAGCACGCGGGAGCGAGCCTTGCATCGCGCTACCAAGGCTGTGCCCTCCCTGACGCTGGACGCCGCTTCCAGAAAGGCCCAGAACGCAGTGCGGGGTCCTGGGATGTTCTGCTGGAGCGGGCCTCCCGCGGGCCTGCGGGGTGCCAAGGAAGTCCACATTGTCCAGCGTGGACAGGGTGCAGGGAGCAGCCCGATTCTAGCGAAGCTGCGCAGCCGTGACTGGCCGAGCCCGGAGCAAAGCGGATAGAGGTGGATGGTGCAGGTGCCGGGAGAACGGGCCTGCCCTGGGGAGGGCTGGGCGTGCTGGCGGCACAGCCAGATCTGCTCCGGGCTGTTCCCAGGCATCTTGTATTTTCTCCCCTTTAGCTGTGGGAGTGGCCAAGGGAGGGTTGGGGTGGGGTAAGATAAGGAAGGGGCGCCCTCATCCCAACCCAGTCCCAGCCAGGGAGACTGTCTCCAGGGAACTGTGCCCAGCAGGGAAAGAAGCCCCCAAGGGGAAAGGAGCTGGGAGGCTTAGCCTGGCTCCTGCCCGGGTCAACCTCCGAGGGGCCGCCTCAGGAGCAGGCGCCAGGCCCAGAAGCAGGCGCCAGCAGGCCGGTGGAGAGGGCCCCCTACCTCTGCTCCTCCTCCAGCTCCTCCTTGCTCATCATCTTCTTGTATTGGTTCCCCCGCAGCTTCCCGGGGCTGTATCTGAAGGAGAAGGCCTCTCCCCCTGCGGGAGGGAGAGACGGTCAGGGGGGCCAGAGGCCTGGTGGGAGACCTTTCCCAGACTGAGTCTCTTCCCTCTGCTCATTTCAAAAGAAACATCTTGGCCCGAGAGGCCCCCCCTTTCAAAGAGAGGCAGGAGCGTCCCCACACCTCCCGGGCTGGCCTGGGTGCGGGCCGGGATGGGAGGTGCAGGTGCACGCATCGGTCAGGCTGTGCACCTCGAGCCTCTGCGGCCAGCACCTGCGGCCGGGGTCGCGGTGATGCAGGAGGCGCGTGGGCGCAGGGCACGTGCCTGGCGTGGGTCTGCGCGCATGCGCATCTGAGCCTGGAGGCCAGGGCTGTAGAGATGGAGGAGACGCAGGAGGGCGAGTAACTGCAGCAGAGGCGACACCACAGGAGAGAGGGCTAGAGAGAGCCCAGAAAAGAGTAAAGATCGGGGCCCCCTGGTGGCGCAGCGGGTTAAGCAACGCACTATGAAGCAGACCACAGCCGCTGCAGCACAAGTTCGATTCCCGGCCAGGGAGGGACCCACATGGCACAGCAGACCTCTCCCGCCTCCCCGCTGCTCCCCTCAGCAGTGGGTTTCAGTCCATCTGCCTGTTCTGCTCCCCGCTCTGTCTCTGGGGACTCCTCTCACCCCCCCACACCTCTGGCCTGTACCCCAGTGCTTGTATGCATACATAAATCTTTATTAAAAAAAGAGTAAAGATCCGTGGGGGCTGGGGGGCTCGGCTGCCTGCCTCCCTGGCACCCCAACCCACCCTGGGCCAGCCTCCCCATTTGTTGCGCCTGGTTCCCCAAGAGCACTAAAGCTTGAAAAACCCACCAAGGGCTCCAGGACTCTGCAGCTCGTCTGCCTGAATCGAGAGAGACCCAGCTCTGGGCCTGCTGGTATTGAGGGGTTGTGGGGGGTGGGGGGTACCCCCCACTGGAAGGCACACTTCCTTCCTCCCCTCCGCCTGGCCCTCCTCCCACACAATGTGGCAACACAAAGGGGGGCCTGATGAAAATGGGACAGCCCCCTCTCCGCGCACAGCACCCCCCCCCCCCTTCTGAGTGGAGTCTTTCCTGGGTGCCCCTGTCTGGCAAAGCCAGGTTCTCTCTACCGCTGA
>JAGFMF010011608.1:7307338-7317787 GCA_019455555.1 Galemys pyrenaicus | reverse complement strand
CTGCTCCCCGCTTTCTGTGGTGAATCCTCTCACCCCCCCACACCTCCGGTCTGTACCCCAGTGCTTGTATGCATAAATAAAATAAATCTTTAAAAAAAAAAGAAAAAAAGAAAAAAAGATTTGTTTGTTTATAGATACAAGAGCTGGGGTACAGGCCAGAATGGTGGGGGATGGGTGAGAATTCACCAGACACAGAGCGGGGGAACAAAACAGGCAGATGGACTGAAACACACTGCTGAGGGGAGCAGCAGGTGAGGCAGGAGAGGTCTGCTGTGCCATGTGGGTCCCCTCCCTGGCCAGGGATTGAACTCACGCTGCAGTGGCTGCAGATGTTTCACACTGTGATGCTTAACCCATTGCGCCATCAGGGAGGCCCACTAGTTGTTATGTTTAAGTAAAAATTTTTTCAAGGCTTCATATTTGGAGAATTTCTAACAAGTGGCATATATGGACCTCATTCCGTATTTTCATCACTCAGTGCTAAGTCCAGGACAAGGTGGTGGTGTTCAGACAAACAACTCAGAACAGTTTCTATACTGCTCCACTCTGACATCAGGGGCACACAGATGTTAAACCAATGGGTATTTTATATAACATCTTATAAAAAGTACTTAATTTAATGCCACTTATTCATTTCTGAGATTTTTGAGAGTCCTTGGTTAAAAAAAAAAAGACCTCAACACACAACTGTATGAGAGAAATAAAAAGCTTTAAGTCTTTTTTTTTTTTTGAGGAAAAAAAATCCTGAAAAATTAAAATGAGTTTCCCGCCTCAGTGTAGTTCACAAGTTACATGGACAAGTCGCAGCAGGAGCAGGAGCAGCAAAGTGGCTGTGTTGGTGACGGCGTCTTCTTAGATCTTTAGCCACAGCCCCAAATTTAAGTATCTATGCACCGTCGGCTGTTTGTGAGTTACACTGCAATGTCCCTGACTGCACAGTCACTTTTACCTTTAATAAGTGCAATGATTACTTACCTACACACTAACCACGTTCAAAAGCTTTCTTTGATGTTACTAAGAGGGGCTGTATCTCACTTGACAGGTGCTGTGACCTGGGGAAATGAAAGCAGCATATTATCACCTGCATGGGCTCCTATCATTTACGGAACTTTCTTGCTCTCCATCTCAGGGAGGTTTAATACTGCAGTCTGCAACTACAGTATCGTTTTCTATACCCAGAAATCACTCGGAAGGCTTGTTAGCAAAGCAACTTTCTGGAATCTGCCTCCAGAGATACTCACTCATTAGTTCTGGATGTGGTTAAGAATCTGCTTTTCTGTGCCCCCCTGGTGGTGCAAGGGGTTAAGGCGCAGCACTGTGAAGCTATCCATAGCCACTGCAGCACAAGTTCAACTCCCAGTCAGGGAGGCAACCCACATGGCGCAGCAGACCTCTCCAGCCTCGCCCGCTGCTCCCCTCAGCAGTGTGTTTCAGTCGATCTGCCTGTTCTGCTCCCCACTCTGTCTCTTGTGACCCACTCATTTCCCTCACCTCTGGTCTGTACCCCAGCTCTTAGATGCATAAATAAATAAAATCTTTTAAAAAAGAGAGAGAGAAAGAGAAATTTAATGTTTAATGTTCCATCCTCACTGGTTTCCTTTTTACTTCTCATCTTCTGCTATAGCTTTTTTTATATTAAAACCTCATGAACAGAGCTTGTGTTCCTACTAGTGGTCTGTTTTTCTAGGATAAAAATCTCCAACTGGCATGCCTTTGTTGGCATCCTAGAGTTTTCTATGAGAAAATAAGATGCATTTTAGTGAAGTTCTCCTCTTTAGGAAGACAAACATTTTAAAAAGATTTATTTATTTATGCATTGAATTACTGGGGTGTAGGCCTGAGGTGAGAGAGAGTGCGAGAGGATTCACCAGAGACAGAGTGGGATGCAGAACAGGCAAATTGACTGAAATACACTGCTGAGGGGAACGGCAGGTGAGGCAGGGGAGTTCTGCTGCGCCATGTGGGTCAGCTCCCTGGCAGGGTATCAAACTCAGGGCTTTGTGGTGATAGTGCTGAGACTTAAACCCTGCACCACCAGGGAAGTCTCCTGAAAGACAAAGTTTTAATCTAGTACCCACATTGGTGTTTGTGTTCATAGCTTTGTTCTCATCATAGCTTTGTTCTCATCAAATAGTAACACAGGATTTCTCTGAGAAGAAAACTTTTGCAAAAGTTTTAAAAAAGGGGCCTCCCTGGTGGCACAATAGGTTAAGCAATGCACTGTGAGGCAGATCGCAGCCACTGCAGCATGCAGCATGAGTTCGATCCCTGCCGCTGGCACAGTAGACCTCTCCTGCTTCACCTGTTACTGCTCTCAGCAGTGTATTTCTGTTGATCTGTCTGTTCTGTTCCCAGCTCTGTCTCTGGTGAATCCTCTCACCTCCCAAACCTCTGGCCTGTACTCCACTGTCTATATACGTAAATAAATCTTTTTTAAAAAATTTAAGAAAAATGATATCTATAGGGTAGTTGGAAGGATAACTGCAGTGTAGCTTTTTATGGTGATTGAATATTGGGCTTCTGTGGATACATTTCTTTGTGAAAAACCATTTAAACTAGTGTACATGGTAGCACTATAACTAATGCCAGGAAATGAAATATTTTTCAGGTTCTGCCATCATTTTATAGGATTAGTTCATATTAAGTAAAGTAATAAGTAGTAATAAGTAGGCAAAAAAAAGAAATAATTTTTATCTTCTTTATTGGCAGCAGTCACTGAGCATGATACTCTAATAAAGTTCATAATTGCCACTCTATATATCTATAAGTAAATCAAACTAATTTGTAGTTATCAAATGATAGCTCACTAAATTGTACATATATTGTTTAACAGCCGTGCAAATACAGACACAATGGACCTTCGGTATAGGCTGAAGACAGTGCTTGTGCATGTCTTAGATAACATGGAACAAAGGTAATTGGCAAATAACGACAGAGGTAACAAAAAGATATTTCTTTTTAAAGATGAGTTCAAAGTGTAGACAGAGGCAGCTTGGAGCCCAAGGAGAAGGGAGTGCTACAAAAAAAGAAGGGGGAAATAGGGAATATGAGAGAGGAGAAGTGAGACAGAGGAAGGGAGAGATACTACACACAGCCACGAGAGAAAGACAACTGAAGGGGAAGTGTTAATTATCTGATATTGCATCCTCCACTCAGTCTCAGATTTATGAGAGCAGGAACCACACTTATGTCATGGAGAACTTAGTAGGGATATAATATATGCTTTTCTAAAGGATATAATAGGGGTCTGTGTTAAAAATATGAAAATGATGGTCTTTTGGTCCACCCAGGCTTCCAAACAATGAGGAATATTGTGAAATAAGGACACACCTACAAACAGCATGTGATTATCCTAATAAGATTTACTGCTGCTTCCCTGATGTGATGAAGGACTGCTTCCCTGGGAGGTGATGTCTAGGGTGTGGGGTTCAAACTGTTCTTCCTGGGCTTAACTTGCCATTCATCTTCATCCAGTCCCTTAAAAATTAAAATGGGAGAACTTGTTTCTAAGAAGTTCCACCCACCTTCCAGAAAATGTGACAGAATATCAGAAGAGGCTACTGAGACATCTGAAATTTATTCTCTCACACCCCTGGAGCTTCTTGGTAAGAACTTTCGTCCAGGCAAGTGCATGTCTAGCCAGCATCTTGCTCTGCACTCATGTGCTGGGAACAGAGGGGGCAGAAAGGAAAAAGAGAGGAGGAGTGAAAGGGCTTCTTCTGTTGGCTCTTCTTATAAGGACAGTGATCCAGTGGAATCAGGGTCCCGAATTTAACCTTAATTATTTCCTAAAGACCCTCCCTACTCTAAATACAGAGTCGACACTTTAACATGTGACTGGGGGAGGTGAGACACAAACATTCCATCTATAAAAGATACAGCTTTGATGAAAAGGACAAGAAGAGAAAATGGGCATAGAGATGTTATAAAATATTAAAAACTAATAATGAAATAGTTGCATTCTTTTAGTGTTAAATTTATGCAAATTAGGGAAGAGGACTGAGCTGCACTCTTTTTTTAAAAAGATTTATTTATTTATGCATACAAGAACTGGGGTACATGCTAGAGGTGTGGGGAGTGAGACAGAGCTGAGACCAGAACAGGAAGATCAACTGAAATACACTGCTGAGGGCAGCAGTGGGAGAGGCAGGAGAGGTCTGCCACACCAGGTGGGTCACTTCCCCAGCTGGGGGCAGGGATCAAACTCCTGCTGCAGTGGCTGAGTTTGCTTCATAATGCGTTGCCTAACACATTGCACCACCAAGGAGGCCCCTGTGAGCTGTATCTTTAAGACTGAAATTAATCCGGAGGAGTTGCTAGCTTGGAATTACAGAAATATCTATGCATTATTTCCTAAATTTAGCAGATTATAAAATTCAATTATTTCAAAATGTGTATGTCCTTGAAGATTGTATTCCTCTAGGCTTTGGATGAGGTCCTGAAATTTTTAACAAGCCTCTTAGGAGATTTTTTTAATGTCCGGATGTAGACAACTAAAAAAACACAGAATTTGGCAGTTAACTAGGCAAGAATGAAACAACTGGAAGATTAAAGGCTTGACATAAAGATAATCTAATCTAATCATGTGGCTTTTAGAAAGCGTATTCATAGCCAAGGCACAGGTGCATTTAGTTGAATGTACCTTGAACTAAGGATTAGCAAAAACACCAACGGACAAAAGGAATTGGAAAGGCTTATGTGTGTTTGTAGGTGAGATGTTGATCCATGGTTGCAGGCCGAATGAAGACAGAAATGAAGCCAAGAAGGAAGAATAGATGTGGAAAATGGGAAAGAGTAAGGGAACACTGGAGCTTTAAAATAATGAGAGGGGGCCTCCCTAGTGCAATGGGTTAAGCAACACAATCTAAAGCACACAGTAGCCACAACAGTGCGAGTTCGATCCCGGCCATGGAGGTAACCCACATGGCGCAGCAGACCTCTCCTGCCTCGTCTGCTGCTGCCCTCAGCAGTGTGTTTCAGTCAGTCTGCCTGTTCTGCTCCCCACTCTGTCTGGTGGATCCTCTCACTGCTGCACCTCTAACCTGTACCCCACTGCTTGTATGCATAAATAAATCTTTAAAAAACAAATTAAAAAAAATAAAATAATGAGGGGTGGGAGATTTACAAGAGTAGGAAGTTATAATAAAAAATTCAGAAATTAAGGTTTCAGTAGTATAACAGATTCTGAATTTGTATATATATGAATGTCATGAAAATGGGTTAATAATTATTTTGGCCTTACTTCCTTCAAATCCATGGTTCATAATTCTGCCAGGGTACTCTTTTTTTAAAATGAAGGTCATATCGTACTTTCCTATAACTTCAAATACTTTCTTAATCACTCACTCTCCGAACAATCTAAAGCTTTCATCCTGACTTTGGAACTAGTGATAGCTAATTGCTATTTTCTAATGACTTGCAAATCTCTGTCTCCACTTGCGGACCTTCATTCTTGCCTGCAAGTATTACATACTGTCAATAGCACACTTCCTGTACAGTCCTCAAGAAACTTACATAGTTCCATGTACCTGGAAAAAGATCTATCTGGAAAAATGATAAACACATTTTTTATTTTTTAAAACTTCTCCAGGAAGATTTTGAGAAAAAAAATCTTCCTTCCAATGCCCAATACATATTAGTTTCACCTTTTTCTCCTCCCTTCTACTTTTACACCACTTAACATGCTTATGTGGTTGATCTTAACATGTAGGATAAGAGTTAGAAACCAAATATCTGCAGAGGGTATGTATTTAACATAAATGCCAGAAATAGGCAGGATGAAAGACAATTTGAGACACGAGCCTTCTATTTTATCAATAACTGAGTATAATACCTACTAGCTAAATTGCTTTTCACAACTGTGTTGTTAGAACAAGACAATCAAAAACACTCCAGATGATACGGTATTTTTCTACGACATGATTCACAGTATAATTGAAATGAAAGGTCAGTGCTGATAAACGGCTAATAGGAAAAGTAATTTAAATATCAGATGGAAGGCAACTGTAGGTGTCTTTAATAGAATGACATGATCAATTCAGTATATTAGGATAACAAGGCCTCGACAGAGTCCCTGCTATGTGTCTCTTAGTCAAAGAGATTCAGAGAAGCTAGTGACACAGAATCGTCATAGAGCAAGCACCTTGAACTGGCTATAGGGCCCAGTTATCACTTTTTTTTGAAAATTTACATTTCTTTTTTTTTTTTAAGATTTTATTTATTTATGCATACAAGAGCTGGGGTACAGGTCAGAGTCCAGGGAGGTGAGAGGATCCACCAGAGACAGAGTGAGGAACAGGACAGGCAGACGGACTGCAACGCACTGCTGAGCGGAACAGCGGGCAAGGCAGGAGAGGTCTGCTGTGCCATGTGAGTCTCTTCCCCCTGCAGGCAGCAGGGATCAAACGCGTGCTGCAGTGGCTGGGGTTTGCTTCATAGTGCATTGCTTATCCTACTGAGCCAGCAGGTAGGCCCCCAGTTATCACTTTTTTAAAAAATTAAATGTTTATTTTCTTACATCACTGTTAATATTCAATTTTCCCCTATAGTTCTACCTACTACCAGAGCATGCCTTGTGCTCTTCCCTCCCCTGTTTTGACCCCATTCTTTCCTACTCCCATAATGCATGACTCAAATCTATAGTCAGCTTGCAAGTTTCTTCTTTTCCCTGACCCTTTGCTAGGTTTCTCTATAGTCCACATATAAGTGAAACCATTGGGTATTTATTTTTTTCTTTTGATTTCACTTAGCATAATCCCTTACAGCTCCAAATGGCATGAATTTATCTTTTTTGACCACTGAGTAGTATCCCATCATGTGTATATACCACATCTTCTTGATCCATTCATCTGTTCTGAGGGAGTTAGGTTGTTTCTATACCTTAGCTATTGTAAACTGAGCTACAATTAACATAGGAGTTTGTGTTTCCTCTTAAATTAATGTTTTTATGTTAATATTATCAAAATGATCATCCTATCAACAGCAATTTAGACTCATGGTGATTCCAGTAAAAAATATTAAATCCATTCTTCAAAGACATGGAACAAATATTTCTGAAATTCATATAAAATCACAAAAAAAAAATCTCTGACTAGTTAAAGCTATCTTAACTTAAAAGGGGAAGAATAGAAGTATTACATGCCCAGACTTCAAGCAATACTAAAAAGTCATAATAATAAAAACAGCATGGCATTGAAACTAACAGACCCACAGTCCAGTGGAGTTGAATGGAAAGCCCAGAAATAAAACCACACATTTATGGTCAACCAATCTATGACAAAGGAGCAAAGAACTGAAAGAAGAAAAGCCTCATCACTAAATGGTGCTGGGAAAACTGGACTTCCACATGCAAAAGTATGAAGCTAAACTATTATCTCATGCCATATACAAAAATGAACTCGGAATACATAAAAGACTCAAATGTAAGCCCTGAAACCATGAAACACATAGAAAACACAAGCAAAACATTTTATGACATTAAACCTCAGAAATATCTTTGAAGACTCATCTCCAGAAGCAGGGAAAACAAAGAAGAAAATAAACAGCTAGTACTACATCAAGCCAGTTGTCACTTTGTTAGCTATACAATCATACTGGCCTTTACAATACATGGACCATGTCATTCTCCTCTAAGTTATACCTTCCTTCTGATACTTATCCTTCTGATACTTCTTTTTTTCTTCTTTCCACCCCAACTCCTCTTCCTAGTCTTTTCTAGCTTCTTCTCACCTCTCAGCTCTTCCTTGGAAAGGGCAGGGAACCTGGAACTTCCCCTTACTATGGATCTCATACTGTTACAATTCTCATTTTATGGACTGGTTGTAGTCAGTCTAGAAGAGAGTCCATTAAGAGCTTGTCTATAGAAGCTGGTTTTGCAAGAATTCTTTCAGCTGCATCAGCAAAAGGCAATTTTACTTGTTAAATGAGCTAATGGGTGGTTAGGGGTAATAACCTACCCATCCCATCTCACTTACTGTTCAGTGCCTGTACAGATCTGTGATGTAGCTCTCATAGTTCTGATTAACATACACAAAATTCCTTGCCAAAGAAATTGGGACTCAAAAATACAAGGTCAAAATTAGTTTTGACAATTATCTGATGACTTAAAATTTAGAAATGTTTTATAGTAAGTTTTTATAGTTTAAGTTTTCAAGGGACCTCCCTGGTGGTGCAAGAGGTTAAGTTGCAGCACTATGAAGCTACCAGTCATTGCGGCACAAGTTCCATCCCAGCCAAGGAGGGGACCCGCGTGGCACAGCAGACCTCTCCTGCCTCGCCCGCTGCTCCCCTCAGCAGTGTATTTCACTCAGTCTGCCTTTTCTTCCCCCTACTCTGTCTCTAGTGAATCCTCTTACACCCTACACCTGGGGACTACACCCCAGCTCTTGTATGAATACATGAATATTTAAAAAAAAAAAAGAATTTCAAGCACGCTAGGCTTTCCTACTAATCTCTCTGACTTTATTCATGCTATGTCTGAGAATGTCTTCTTGCACCCCCTCAACATCATCATATTTTATTGTCTAAATCCTACCTACCTAGCTACCCCAGTTTAAATACTAACTCTCTTTACAATAGCCCAGATAGAGGTGATCATTCCCTTTTGATTAAGACTTTAACTGTTGATGTGAAATGCGCATACATTTCAACTCTCCTATGGTTTTCTTTTTAAAGATTTGTTTGTTCGTGCATATAAGAGCTGGGGTACAGGCCAGAGTCATGGGAGGTGAGCGGATTCACGAGAGAGAGAGCAGAAAGCAGAACAGGCAGATCGACCAAAAAACACTGCTGAGGTGAGCAGCAGGCATTAGGAGAGGTCTGCTGTGTCATGTGGGTCCCCTCCCTGGCGGGGATGGAAAGTGTGCTGCTGTGCCACAGATGCTTCACAGTGCTGCATTCAACCTGCTGCACCACCAGGGAGGACCCTCCTATGGGTTAAATTTCTTGAAGGATTGGTATTTGGTAGCTATTTACATTTCTTTGGTGGTTGAATAAACAAATGGACTACAAGGCCAAATAAAGTAGATGACCTCTGATTTTCTAGACTATTGATTATAAAACCTGTACATTTGGAAATATGCACAGTTTGTTTTCTGCTACCTTGAAGAGTTCATATTTTAGTTTATTGTTAAGAACACATCTCTGACTGTATACATTTTCCCCCAACCTTACTATTAACTAGTTCTGTTTATTGAACTGACTGAGCATATTTCTACCTTAGGTGGTATGTACTCCTTATTCCCTGAGCCTAGAATTCCCTTGCCCCAAATATTCTTTCATTGTGTGGCAGGAGTTTCATTACTGAGGTGTCACTAGATACCCCTTGCTCAGAGAAGCCTTACTCAGCACCCAAAGCTAAACTAGCCCAATCATAACACGATGTTTGATTTTCTTTACTGTATTCATTATTTACTGACATTATCTTTTCTATTTATTTGTTCCTTAGCTTACTTTTTGCCTACATTAGTTGAAACATTCATGGAAGAAGAAATTTTGTTTGTCTTTGTTGTTACCTGGCCAGCTCCAAGAAGAATGTTTGACAATGGAAAATAATCAGTATGTAACTGTCACATAAAGAAACGAAATAATAGCTTCCGAATAGGAATACTTTTAAGTCTATTTTTCGTGAAAAGCATCAGTATACACAAAAGCACAAGGACTTATCTGTTGAACCTTCATTGTAGAACTTGAATCACAGCATTGTGATTCCATAGGAAATGTGTTTGGTAACTTCTTAAGATAGGGCAGGGCCTTGATAATGCATGTACTGCCAGCACCTCACACAGCTCCTGGTATTAAGTGGAACAAGTTGAGTCAAAGACCAAATAAACTTAACTTGATTCTCAAACTATATTTTCTTTTTTATTCACTTTCATGCTTTACCTTGTATAGTTACCCTTTATCATATTAATTCCACTAAAATCCTTTGAAAAAGGATTGTCATCCCCATTTTAAAGATGACACAAGCATCAAGGAAGTGATCCTTTGTCATTAGATCTAATCTTCAAAATTTATTATCTTAATTTAATCAGTTGCATGACCTGTTATTACTTGACTAAAAAGTTTTAATGGACTTAACAGTGTATTTAAATACTTTCATTTAACACTCTACTAAACACTCATGCTTTTCACATTTAGTACGTAGGTGAATCAGTTCTTAATAGCAACAAATGTAGATTTTCTTATACATCTAAATTACTGCTATTCTTTTTAGTTTGATATATAAAATATATTTATATATTTTTGTGAGTGTAGAAAATGTAATACAGCCATTGCAAGAAAGTAAAATATTACAGAAAATATGGAGAAGAGAACACAGCTTTAAAACTCACTTTAAACACATATGGGAACTTGGGGCCTCCCTGGTGGCGCAGCGGGTTAAGCAACACACTATGAAGAAAACGCAGCCACTGCAGCACGAGTTCGATCCCTGCCTCCGGCCAGGGAGGG
>JAGFMF010011608.1:7247660-7307318 GCA_019455555.1 Galemys pyrenaicus | reverse complement strand
CCTCTCCTGCTGTGCCCGCTGCTCCCCTCAGCAGTGTATTTCAGTCCATCTGCCTGTTCTGCTCCCCACTCTGTCTGGTGGATTCTCTCACCCCCCCACACCTCTGGCCTGTACCCCAGCTCTTGTATGCATAAATAAATAAATCTTTAAAAAAAAAACACATATGGGAACTACATGTACATTTATTCAATGAATTGCAAAGAACTAAAGTAGAGTGTTTTTTTTTATAAAAATACTTTCTACTGGGCCCTCCCTAGTGGCGTAGTGGGTTAGGCAACGCACTATGAAGCAAACCATAGCCACTACAGCATGAGTTCGATCCCTGCTACCGGCTGGGGAGGTGATCCACATGGCGCGGCAGACCTCTCCTGCCTCGCCCGCTGCTCCCCTCAGCAGTGTGTTTCAGTCTATTTGCCTGTGCTGTTCCTCACTCTGTCTGGTGTATTCTCTCATCCCCACCCCCGCACCTCTGGCCTGTACCCCAGTGCTTGTATGCATAAATAAATAAATCTTTAAAAAAAAATACTTTCTACTTTTTGCTACCTTTCAATTTTTTTACAATGGCAAATTTTCACTAAGAATCAAAATATGGATAGTATCCTTGGTTCCTCATCCCTTATTCCCCAAATCCTTTCCTTTGTCACTGTCCAGTGCTAAAACTTTACAAATTAGAAATTCAAGCTATTGCAATTCATATACATAATATACATTATCTATATTATATATTCCATATATTATGTTATAATATATAAGTATATATAATATATAAATATATATGAATATACAGAGATATAGATATATATAACCAATTCCAACCCGTACTGTGAAAGTATATTATCAAGTAATTCTTCTTAAAATACCCAAGTTTTTATAGGTTTAAACTCAAGCATGTCAGTCAGACATTCTAGGTCTTTCACAGCCTGGACTCAACCTACTTTTTCACCACCTCTCCATCTCAAAGGTTCCACATTACATTCAGATTAGTCTACAGTTTAATGTGTTCACTAGTACCGTACCAAAAAAATATATATATTTTCCATTCTAAGGTCTTGGTATCCTTTCACACTCAAATATCTTTGCCTGAAGGTTTCTCTGACTATTTCTGCTTAATGCCATTATTTTCAATAGAATTCAATCATTCCAAAAATATATTTATTCAGTGTTATAAGGCACATACTATTCAGAATCCTGGGTATATGTCAGGGAGCAAAATAGATATAATTCTGTCACTCCATTAAAGTTTTTCTGGATAGAGAGAGATAATATACATAATTTGTAAAGAATGTGTATAATATGGTATAATGTGATCAATGTTTTTTAAAGAAGCATTTTGGTAGCTTTTTTAGACAATTGTGAATATTCTTCTTTGGTGTTTCTCCTAAAAATTAATTGTAATGTGGAATCTAAAATCATGGATTCTAATGAAAAAGAGGAAATTAGAGCTGTAGTGATTCTAGCAATTTTTAACAAAATGATAAAGTCTATTCCAGGGCTCAGCAAGTTTTTTCTGAAAAGGGACTCTTGGTAAATATTTTAGACTTTGTAGACTGTAAAATATTTCCCATAGCTTTTCAACTCTGCCATTTCAGCACAAAAGCAGTCTGTGTTTCAAAAACTATTTATGAACAGCAAAATTTGAATTTCATATCATTTTTATGTGTCACAGAACATAATTCTTCTTTGGACTTATTTAGTTTTCAACTGAAAATGTAAATGCTGGCTTTATCACTTTCAGGTACTATATACCTGGGAGTCTTTACTCTTTGCTTTTTTTTTTTCCCCCTAAATAAAGTTTTAATTTAAAAAAAAAAGAAGATAATTAAATGCCATTCTTACCTTGTGGACTAGACAAAACCATGTAGGGGGACAGATCTGGCCCAGGGGTTATAATTAGCCAAACTTGTAGACCATTGAAGTGTTAGATTAGTAAAGACATGGACAAGATTAGGGGGTGAGCAAAGGGGTATTTAAAAGAAAGCATTCTAGACAGAGGGAACAATCATTTCAAAGCTTCTGAGAAAATGGTATACTAGCATGTCTGAGGAACAAAAAAAACAGTGTGAAGGTGCAGGTTGTCTGAGAGAGACAGATGAGAGAAGAGGCCATTTTATGACTTTGGTAATAACTCTAAATGAAAAGTTGAGCCACTGGAAGACTATGGGTAGAAGAATAAAATAATTTACCTATCATCACAGATGACAACTCTAGCTTCATGAACCTAGAAGAAAGGTTTAAACTGAGATAGCCAACTTGACTTAGGTGTCCTGTTGGCAAAGATTTTGAGAAGCACCATTTTAGCCAGCAACACTTCTGCAATCAATTAGTAATGCCTGTTCGGGTGTTATCCAGCAACACTTCTACAGTCAACTAGTAATGTCTGTTGAGGTGTGAGGACCATTGGTTGCCATACATTTTTGATCCTCATCCAGTCTAACCTTGCATGTCCACCTCTCAGAGGTACTGAGCTTTCAGTAGGTTACATGACATAATCAACATTGTCTAGTTAATGGCATGCCATCTTATTCTTAGATTAGTGGTTGGCATTAAGCCTTCATCCTTCCTCCTCTCAGCTTTTACACTTAGGGCTTAATCAGTACTTCTCTTTCCTGGATAGCTAAAAAGGTCCTAAAATCAAATCCTCCTAAACATGAAGGAGTAGACCCTCTAGGATGTTCTTAAATTGAACTGCCTTTGCCTGTGATTGCTGTGATTTCTCTAACAATTCCATATATAAATTTAGCTTAAAACGGTTACCAATGTTATTTCGTAAGTGTTATTACTTAATGTGAACTTAGAGCAAAAGGAAGGGCAAACCGGAGGTTCGACACATTCAATGATTGGTTTAAAACGTCCACGCTTTCTGTGCATTGTAGGGAAAAGGAGGAGGAGTTTGGGCCGCACCACTGTGATGACTCATGAAATTTTTATTCTTTTCAATAAGAAGAGCTTTAACAATTAGGCTGTGTTATAATGAAATGTTCGTTTGTCCAAACTCTGATTCCTGGTCCATCAATACCTCTTTGTGAGAGGTACATCTCTAAGAAATGCCTTTGTCTTGAATGGAATGCAACCAGAGGCGTTTAGTGCAAGGACTTGGAGTAAGGCAGCCGACATGAACAAAGGGTCCTCAGAAAAGCTCAAATTCAAATGTATAGATTTTTTTTCTGTGCCATTTGCTATTCATTACCTGACTAAACGATTATCTTAAACGATGAGGAGTAAAGTCTCACATTTTGGTAAGATTCTAGAGAAATGTTCACACCTCCAAAAAATTAGTGACATATTTTTTACATGTACAGTGACATGTAAAAGATGTGGAAAGTATTTTTTGTTGGAAATTTTAAAATTATTTAAATTTAAAGCTAGCGTATGATTTAGTGCTTCTCCAGAGATAGTTTTCCTTTACATCTGATAATAAAGTGTTCACTTTTTCTCTATATATTTCTAATGCAGCTAGAACAATTGTAATATATTTTAAACGTTCTTTTGTTCTTGAGCGCTTCATCTTCTCTCATTAATATTTTACATTTAGGGAATGTCAACAAAAGGTTGGGTTCCTCCTAACTGTGACCACAGTCACAGTGGGCTTACATTTTCAACACTAAAGGGGGAAAAAATATTTATAAAGAATTGCACAGTACAAAAAACGGGAACAGTATTTTCCTGCTCCCAGAAAGATACCCCACTTTTCATGACGAGTAAATCGCAATTCAATAAAAGCCACCTGCTCTGAAAAACTTCTCTAATTCCTATAGTCTTAATTTTTTTTCTTCTTTATAATTATTTGACATCAATTGTGATCCCCATGGATTTCCCACCACCAGTGCACCATCACCTCAGTCCCTTATGCTTTTTCTGCCCTCATCCCAGTCCCTCCCCGCTCCCCTCCCCCTGACCCACGCAAAATGTTTCTAATTTGTCCTTGTTTTTTGTTTTTGTTGTGCTATGTTTTTATTATTATTATTATTCTTTTCCTTGGTCCCTTACTTGGTTCCCTTACATTCCTCCTAGAAGTGAAACTATCCGCTATTTTCTTTTGCCTTATGACTTATTTCGCTGAGCATAATATCCCTTCTAGCTCCATCCATGTGTCTACAAATGACTCTTACCTTTTTTGATGGCTAAGTAGTATTCTATTGTGTATATGTACCACATCTTCTTGATCCAAACATCTATTTTGGGGCATTTAGGTTGTTTCCAGGTCTTACCTATTGTAAATAGTGCTTCAATAAACATAAGGGTGCAGGTATCTTTTGAATCAGTTATAGTCTTAATTTAATGCTGTTTTTGGAACTTTTATGGTAGGTTGGGCACACTTCAATTCTGACCAACAATATGTATTTTATTGTTCTCTGTTTCCTTAGTGAGTTGTAAACTACTTGATAAGGAGACTATCTCATTAAAATGTATAGCTGTAGTTCTAAATGCTTTTCTAAAGAATTTTATAAATACTTGTAGAACAAGTACATGAAGAAATGAGAAACCATATTTCTCATTCTCATTTTTTGCCCCTTTCAGATAATTTTGGTTGTTAGCAAGATGTTATAGAAGAAAGGGAAATAAAAAAAAAACAAGTACTAGGTTTCTATGGAAGCTCATGTAAAGTGGAAATAATTCTAAAATGATAAAAAAAAAAAAAAAACGAATGGCCTTCATCAATATACATTATGTGGTATCAGCATCGTCCAAAGAGTTGACTGCAGTGGAAGGCAATCACAAGTTAAAACAAGCTTGCTTTAGCAGGGTCTTCTGTAAAGCTTGTGCAAAATCTCATGTCAGGAAGAGGAGACCAAAATACGGATCACGTTGTATTTTCACTGATAATCTACTTAGAGACACTGATCAACGGCTGCTCACATGTAATCATGTCTATGGTTTTAAGAATCCTCCAGCATGTAAACCTTTCATTTCCTCTGCTTACCATGATCTTGACAACAATATGCATTCTTTTTAATATTTATTTATTTATGCACACAAGAGCTGGGGTATAGGCCAGAGGTGCGGGGAGGGTGAGAGGATTCACCAGAGACAGAGTGGGGAGCAGAACAGTCAAAACGACTGAAACACACCGCTGAGGGGAGCAGCGGGCGAGGCAGGAGAGGTCTGCTGCGCCATGTGGGTCCCCTCCCCAGCCAGGGATGGTACTAGCGCTGCTGTGTGGCAGATGCTTCACAGTGTGATGCTCAACCGCTCAACTGCCTGAGCCACCAGGAAGGCCCCCAAGATGAATTCTTTTAGGTTACTGCTGCATCTGCTAGGAGAGAGAACACTGGAACGCTGTGACTTCTCACTGGTGAATGCCTGAGACAGCTTTCTACACACCACTCTCTAAGAATTCCTTGTAAGAATAGCAGCAAAAGGCAGGTTGTGTTTTAAAAAGAGAAATGAACAAAACCACAGAATTTGAAGTCTATCATCATGGCACCAGCTAGAAAATATTTGTGGAAAATTGAAAAATAGTCTCAATTATTTGCGGGCTTTAGCTGGTCAACTTTAAAAATAAAAAATGGAAAACTTAGACTTCATAATTTATACTTCTAAGGGATACTGCCACCTGATTTTTAGAATAATTAACAGAATAAGATGAAAGTTCCAGACCATATCATTAGAAGGTTCTAGGGGAGGATACTTCAGAAAAGAAAGAAGATGGGCAAGGAGAAACATTTACAGTTAATAACTTGGAGTATGAGCCACTGTATTCAGGATAAGTGTCTACGGACTTTACCTACTTCACAACTTTGCGTCAAATTGGTAAGAGACAGAACTCAGGGAATTATCAAAAATTAAACAACAGATACAACATTGTACGTCCCTGAATGAAATTGAAATCTTGAAAAATTTCTGAACTTGTACATCCGAACTATGACTAGACTGCAGTGCTCAGCACTTTGTGCCAGCAGGGACCCCTGGACAGTGTTTGAAGAGATCCCCTTGGACGGCACTAAGGAAGGAGCTTCTCTTCATACCCAGGTGTCCAGAGGTTCCTTCCTGTTATTACTAATATGCATTTTTAGTCATGCCACAGCCAGGGCAAGGCAGAGATGGTTCAGGAGCCAAAAGTCCCCTCCTGTACCCATCTGCATCCTGTAGGCCTGGGCCAGAGATCACGAGAGCAAGAAAGCCTAGGCCCAAGTGGATGAACTTCTCCATGCACAAAGTGACACATCCACTCTCTGTTCTTCTGTGTTTCCCAAGACTCCTGACATAGGCATGTGCTCACACAGATGAGGATGTTACCCTGCCTGATGTCAGAAAGGGAGGTCCTTGAACAGGTTCACGACTCAGATTAGCTCAACTATCACTTTCCTTAGCTTTGTAGCAACACATACATGGTTTTAATAGAGCATAGAAAACTAAAACACTAGGAGAAATACCTAATTATTAGTAGAAATTGATCCTAAATAAAATACATTTTTAATTGTAGTCATTCATCATACCCGATTAAACACTTAATATTCTAGGATTTCATGCTGGTATATTTTGGGCTGCTCCCATGCATATCCTATCCACCAGAAGTTTCTTACACACTCTAGTCTTGTGCTAAGATTCAGAAAGAGTGGGAATTGCCATAACCTTCAGTGGAAAAGTCTCTCAGTTCCCATTCCATGTTCATTCTTTTGTAGTCTTGGAATCTTGACAACATGAAAAGTTAATTCGTGGCTGGACTTGTCACATAGTCTCTACTAGACCACTCAAATGATCACATATCAGCATGCATTTTTTAAAACACAGTCCCCTGTTACATATCAGTCACCTGTCACCCATAATATCATTTCTTAGAGTGACATTAACTTCATGTAATGTCATGAATTTCCTGTAGAACTATTGCTGAGAAATTAGCTTAGATTTGGCAGCAGTTTTATATGTGTTTTTGTAGCATTGTATTATATTGGGTTGTCGGAAAAGTCATGCTGTCTTCTATGTTTTTTCAACAGCCCAATAGATGTCCTGTGTCTCCAAATTCGATTTGATTATTTGACCATTTTATATAAATCTCCCTTTAGTTATATGGTATTCTGCTTAAAAATCTCTTTTTCTTGAACAAGTCATGACTTTATTACAATTATTTGTTTCTGATTTGAATCTGCAACCCACCCTGGAATTTTTCACAAGCAGGCACCCACTCACACTCCCCAGCCCCAAAGTGGGATGTTTGTTTCCAAGCAGACTCTTGCCTAAGTACATATCTGAAATATAAAGCCACAAGGAGGTCACTGCTTTCGTTACCCTGGCAACTGCCTTTTTCCAACATGACCTCAAAATCATTAACCCTGCAAACATATCAAGGAATGCTGTTGGTCAACAGGACCCTTTCTCTGGCTGGAGTCCAGGTGGGTATTTTAGAGATTAATGGAATTCCTGTGTCCCAACAGCTTGCTTAAATTAGGTCACGTAGTGATAACATGAGGTGTCAGCCACACCTTAAGTAAGTCAGATTGTTCTCCCAACAGGGCAAATGCATGCCTAGATGAAGAAAGAATATGCCTATATGGTTCAACTTACGGAACAAAAAAAAAAGGACTTCTCTTGGATGTTTCTTCACCAAGTATTACTTCTCTCTAATGTCTACCCTCTTTAGAAAAAAAATGAAGAAATGCTATGAACAATACAAAGTTCTAGAAGGGGAAACTTCAAGATACATAAGGATAAAAGGTATTATGTCAGCAAAAACCAAGAGCTGATTTTTTTAAAAAGACTGATATATAGACAAATATTTACAGAATTACAAAGAAGAAAAGCAAAAGTACAAATTAATAAATCAGAAATGAAAGAGAAGTTATAAGAAATAATACAGAAATACGAAAGATCACCAGGGAATATTATGTATAATTACATGGCAACAAATTAGAAGAAGTGGAAAAATTCTTAAAAACATACATTCTATTAATCAGGAAGAAAAAGAAAACTCAAACAGTCCATCATTGTGAGGACATTAAAACATTTATCAAAAAGTTTCCCAAAAACAAAAGCCTAGGACTAGGTGTTTCACTAACAAATTATATAAAACTTTCCAAGAAGAGGGCCTCCCTGGCAGCGCAAGGGGTTGAACGACGTACTGTGGCCTTCCACAGCCACTGTAGCAAGAGTTCAATCCCTGGCCAGGGAGAGGACCCACATGGCACAGCGACCTCTCCTGCCTCGCCCGCTGCTCCCCTCAGCAGTGTATTTCAGTCAATCTACCTGCTCTGCTCCCCACTCTGTCTCTGGTGAATCCTCTCACCTCCCACACCTCCAGCCTGTATCCCAGCTTTTACATGCATAAATAAAAAATCTTTCAAAAAAAAAAAAAACTTTCCAAGAAAAATTAACACCTATCCAACCTAAACTTTACTATTAAACTGAAAAGGAGGGACAGTTTCCAAACCAGACCAGATCTGCAGGTAACTCAATTACCTGTGTGCCAGCTCTGAGTAGTTCATTATACGTGCTAGATAAAGAATGATTTCTTGTCCTTTATAGCATCAATTCAGTTACATTAATATTCTGGGGCCCACTTTGTCCTACTTTTGTTACATATAACCCAAATGGCGGCTATCGAAAAAACCCAAAATGGTGAATCAAGTGACTTACAGAAAATATTTGTTCTATTTTATAGTTTTGGTTATTTGAGAAGTGGTATTTTAGAAAAGCAAGTGGCTGCTGATGCAAACTTCTTGTCAGTGATCTCAGGTTAACAATTTTCCTTGTAGCCATATATCATTATAACAAGAGAACTTCTTTTAGCCCATGGTCACTGACACCTTCACATTCAAAACACAGAGGGATGGTTGCATAACAAATGACATGGTGTCTCCTGTTGAGAATTAATAATTCTTGCTTTTGCCAGTTACCTACAGAAAAAGCAAGTTGACTTTGAAACTTGGAGAACACCAGGGCAATGATTTAATTCTTCTTATTAATGACATAACAACATGTGCCCATGTTAGCCAGTTTCATCTAAATCTCCACGCCTCATTTGTTCACTCACAGGCAGATCTGCTGAGCCAAGTAAGAATCTATAAAGTGTCCTACATTGTGAAAGTCAGTAATGGCTTTTTCCGGTGTGGAGAAAACCAAGCATGGAACCAGGAACTTCTGTGCTGGATCAAAATGTAACTTGAGTTTCTGAGTTAGTCAGAGGATACAATGGAGACTTAATAGACTACTTACAGAAAATTTATTCAGAGCTTTTATAACTAGAAAGCACTCAAATATTAAATGTAGGATGTACAAAAGAGAAGAGGTCTTGATTCCTAGGTATTTTACTATGCTCACAAATTGAACCGTCTTTCAAAGTTATAAAAGACTGAATTCTTATTTCCATTATGCATTTTGTGAATGCTTAGTCACTAGGGACCAACATTTAAAAAGTACAACTATGATGAGTTATTTATTTTCTGATATTTATTCAATATATATCTACATATATAGATATCAAAATATATGTCAAATATCTGACAAAGTAAAATTAGAAAACAAAGAAATGAATATATAAATAAATCACCCAGAGCTTTTAAATTAAAAAAAAAAAAACCTTTTGGCATGTTCCTATTCTTGTATGTTGGGGATGAGGGGTAGAGTACTTTCTTAGGGATAGCAGAGCAACATTTTAAAGAAAACAGAATCAATTCAAGAAAAATCATGTGTGTGTGTGTGTGTGTGTGTGTGTAGCAATTACAGGTCAGCCTTGTAATGAGTGAGGAAGACTTATATTATTTCTTACAATCTCAGGATTGTATAAAATGTATAAAACTTCTGACTTTTAATGTTCAAATATGGCTGACCTGGATTTTGTTCCTTTGGATCCAAATTCTCACTGATTATTTTAAAATCCTTGTTTAAATATTTAATTTGGCAGTAGATTTCATTAATGTGTAAACTCTAAATCAATGTACTCAGTATTTTTACAGAAGGTTATTATTGTTTCTGTTTCAAGTTTTCTAACTTGATTTTTTTCTTCAGAAATATCTATAAATCAAGAGTCTTATTGTCCTTTATTTCTCCCATAGCTACCATTATAGCCTACATATTTTATACTTTTCCCTTATATTCTGGGATGGTTTCTAGAACTTACTTTTATTCTCTGAATTATTAATTATGCTGTTTATTATATCCATTATGGATTTTAATTCCTCTCATTATATTCTTAGTCCTCTATAATTTTCCCTCATCAAATACTCCCTTTGATCTCATTTTTCAAATTCATAATCTTTTTTTCATAGAGAATATACTGTTTTTTTTTAACATCTGATACAGTTTCTTTTTTTTTAATGATGTGTGAAATGTTCTTAGTACTTAGCTCAGTGATATTTATTTTTTTAAAGATTTATTTATTTATGCATACAAGCACTGGGGTACAGGCCAGAGGTGGGGGGGGGTGAGAGGATTCACCACAAAGAACGGGGAGCAGAACAGGAAGATCAACAGAAGTACACTGCTGAGGGGAGCAGCAGGCACAGCAGGAGAGGTTTGCTGAGCCATGTGGGTCCCCTCCCTGGCCGGCAGCCGGGATCGAACTTGTGCTGCAGTGGCTGCAGTTTGCTTCATAGTGCATTGCTTATCCCACTGTGCCACCAGGGAAGCCCTGATACACAGTTTCTAAAAATTTCCTTTGGTTACTCTGATAGGTCACTTAGGAGGCCTACATTTCTTTAACACTGTTTAATACTCCTTTTAATACTACTTTTGTCTTGTTATTTAAAATAGTTGTACAATTAAAAAAAAGATGGAATATAACCTATGATTATCCTGAGGTAAAAAAAAAGTCATCCTGCATCATTTTAATTGGTAATTTTTACTCTAACTTTTAAGATAAAATGAGCCCATTCTGTTTGAGGGCAACAAACTTAATTATCAATGAGCCTAGCCAATCTACTCTCTAAACTACTTCACTTCTCCAAACCTTTTCACTATTGATCTTTCTCAAGAATATAGCTCCTCAAGGGAACTATGGTTTCTCAACTTCTTGACCTTGCTGTGATTAAGAAAAATATAAATTGATGAAGCCTCCCTGGTGCCACAAGGGGTTGAGTACCTCACTGTGGGACTTCTGCAGTCACTGCAGTGCTCGTTCAATCCCCGGCTAGTGAGGGCACCCACATGGCACAGTAGACCTCTCCTGCCTCTTCCGCTGCTCCCCTCAGCAGTGTATTTCAGTCCATCTGCCTGTTCTGCTCCCCATTCTGTCTCTGATGAATCCTCTTACCCACCACGCCTGAAAATGAATAAAAGAGTAATCTACACCAAAGAAAAGATTGATGGCAGCTGTTAAATAGTTAAGCTAACTTTATTCCAGACCTTCACAATAGGTATGGGGATCACAGCATTGGGGTTTTAAGCTGGAGAAGAGCAACAGGGCTCAACCCAAAATATAACATGGGTCAGAAGAAACTAATAGTCATGGAACAAGTTGGGGATGAGTGAATGAAAATACTAAGAGAAAACATCCGCGGAAAGGGGCATTTTGTGTAAACCTCAGTTAAAGATTTGGCCCTAGACCAGCCAGGGTGAGCAGACATCACCTGGGAACAGGGAAAATGTGGACCCTCATCAGGTGACAGGCACTGGGGGCTCTGACTATAGAACCTACTTTGAATCAAACAGGCTCCACTTACCTTGTCTCTTCCTGCCACGTTGAGACTCCTTGGTGGAAAGCAGCCTGACTCAGCTCCCTATCAGTGAGTGTGAAAGAACACAAACTCCCTGCTTTCTCCGAATCAATTACTACAAAAATAAAAAGCAACAGCTTTTCCCCTTATCAACAATTAAGAAGAAAGAGGAAGGCCATCCGTTGATCGTTACAAAAGACCCCACATAACTACTTCTTGTCTGGAGACACCTGTCCACCAATCCAAAACTTTCAAATGAGGGACCTAGAACTTAGTCCACTTCCCTGTTTGAGCTTTTAAAATCGTCTTATCTCTACTCTGGTGGAACACGCCTTGGCACTGCCCTTTGGCTGTGAACCCGAATCGTGATCCCTACTTCCTTAAATAAATGCTTCCCCCAATAACATCATAGTATGGTTATTTCAGTCAACATGGTCTAAAGGTCATAGCAGGGTTTTGCTAAAACTAGATTTTACAAGAATGCACATAGATGGTCCGGAGAGACAGCGGGAGAGTCAGACAACAGTTTTTCCAAGCTCTGAATCTCTGCTACCCACGTGATTTCTGTGATACAACTGTTAAAAAACCTATTTTACTATATAATGCCTGTTTATTATAGGAAATTTTGGAAAGACAAACACTCTTATTACCCAGGAAATACACTATTAACATTTGAGTTTTCTTCCCTAATCCATACAAAGAGACAGTCAAAGGACTTTCACATATAAAACATTTTAATAATTTATAATGAGTATTTTTCTTTCCATATTAATTAGAATATTTTGTCCCATTGTATTAATGCTTGCATGGTATTATGTTATATGAATGTGACAATTTATTTGATCAGTCACCTTTTGTTTGATAGTTTAGGTTGCTTCCAAATTCCCATTATTATACTCAATGCTGTGATTAATATCACTGAATTCATCCCCTTAGGATAATTTATCCCTAATAAATATCATTATTTATCCCCGTAGGGTAAATTCCCAGAAATACAAAGACATTTTTAAAACTCTTGGTAAATATTGCCAAACAAATTTATTAAAAGACTGCAACATTACCCTTAGTTGCAGTATCATAAAGAATATCCATTTCTTAATGCCCTCATCAATGTTAGGCTTTAGGGATTATCATTCATCTAATATTTGCCAGTCTAATAGTCCTCCAACTAGATAGGATTGTGGCTTTAATTTACACTGGCAGCATTCATTTTAAAATTAAACACTTCAGCATTGTTGATTTTTTGTACCTGCTGCCTTGTAAGTAGACTGTTAAGGGAGATCCAGAGGGCCCACTACTGAAGGGATGTTAATGGTGCAAGAATTAAGTGTTCTGTTCTGGTCTGGTATGAACATTTACAAACTCCCAGGTTCATTTATACTGACTGAGTCTACAAATAATGGAAGAGCTCAGAGTAACAGTGGTGAATGCCTCCTTCAGTGTGCTTCTCTGTTTCTATGTACTCACTCTTTTTCTGCATCTGTGATGCTATTACCTACACTCCAGGAAGACCTAACACCTTCACCTGTCAAGATCTTGTCAGCAAGTGAAGAAAGTGTTCTACAATTTGATAGAGATGGTGGTCACCTAACGTAGATAATGTACTAAATGCTACTGAGTTGTACACTCCAAAGTGTTTCACTTTATATTATAGAATCTGACCTCAAAAAAAGTTTAAAAACTAATAGAATACATTTTTATCTTAAAGTATTACAGAAATGAAAACTCCAACCAACAGCAGAGTAAATTAACAAAGTCACAAATAGTTTATTGAAATGATTAATAAAATTGATAGGCTCCTACAAGAAATAAAAAGCAAAGAAAAACAAATTATAGGAATTAAGGAGGTGATATCATTATAGAATATATCCTTATAATAAGAAGACAGTATAATAAAAAAGTTTTTGTCCATAAACTTGATAATTTAGGGAGAATAGAGAAGTGAACTGACAAACGCAATTTACCAAACCTGATAAAAGAACAAAGAGAACATCTGTATCACTTTATATCTTTTAATGAAATTGAACCCATCACCAAAACCTTCCCACAGGGAAACTACCAGCCCCTATGACTTCATTGCTGAACTCCACACATCATTTATAGAAAAAAAGTCTAATGTAACTTCATTTATTTATTTATTTTCAGAAAACAGAGCTGGAGATAAAGAAAAATTATATACCCACTTAGTCACACATAACATAATTTCACATTTGTTTGTAATTTGATAGATGTTTTACGTACTGGGATATAATAAATTATTATGTTAGAATGCAAAGTATTTTTTATAAAATATCACAGCAATGATCAGTACCTGATTCACTAGAAGAGGAAAAACCTAGAGAAGGAATTTAAAGTTCTCTGTTGAGACACAACTGCCATTAAGTTATAGGACAGGAAGAATTCTAGGGGCAGGCTCACTACTAAAACACAAACCCTCGGCAGAGAACATAATGATTCAGTATACACCGTAACTTACCATACTAATAGCATTCCAAGACCATTAATGTTTCAACGACTTAATAGGTGCTCCTTCACAAGGTGGATGCCAAGGAACCAGGTGTGCCTTGGCAAACATTCCTATAATTGTGCTCCCATACCCTTGAAATCCAGGTGAGGCTGAGATAAGAATAAATGCTAGAGAAGTAGAATATCATCCCATTAAATCTTAGTTGCAGAGTTCTAAAATGAAGAACTAAATGCATTTACTTAATACTGAGCTTGTTATTGTCTAGTTGATGACTTCCTCCTTGATGAATATTTTCAAGAGTTCATTAAAGCATTCTTATATCAACACAAACCTATTCTCAGCAATTTTCACTGAATTGTAAAAATTAATTTTTTCTTAATTACATATTATTAATCCTTATTACACATCTGAGTATGTTAGATGGGTAAAGAGGAGAGTTAAATTAATGTTTTGATTCTTATGAAGTTGCTAATATTTCTTCATTGAATCAGCACTTAGTAAAATCCTACTTGTTTATTTCTTGAAACAACACCCTTCAAAATATACACTCCAGTGCTCTGTATTGCCTTTATTTATGAAATGTTTGCTTAAAAAGTTCCAATGTATCTGCAGTCTTGATTTATTAATACAGTAAATATAGCTTTGCCAAATTAGTTAGGGACTATTGCACTCCTGTGTGAAATAATTTGTCATTATATACTGTTACATTTATTATATGTCTGACCAAAGTCAGACATGTCTTTGAGGTGTCCTTACTATATAGAATAACAAATATCTCTATCTACACCTAACACCAGGAGCCCTTGAAGTCATTAAGTAGGATAAATAAGGCAAATCACAGACCCAGGTCACTCTACAAAGTTTATGAAAAAATTAATTCGCCATCAAAAACAGGATCTAACATGTTGTCCAGACAGTTTCAATAAGCGCCAACTCCTTTATAGACAGCAGACACAATCCATGTCAGCTCTGGTGTTACCATTTAAATAATACTGGTTTGGGGCCTCCCTGGTGGCCTAGGGGTTAAGTCTCACCACTATCACCACTCAGTTCGATCCTAGGTCAGGGAGGTGACCCGCATGGCATAGCAGACCTCTCCTCGCCCACTGCTCCCCTTAGCAGTACATTTCGATAAATCCACCTGTTCTGCTCCCCACTCTGTCTCCAGAGTATCCTCATACCCCACATCTCTGGCCTATATCCCAGTTCTTCTAAACAAAAATAAGTAAAAATTTTTTTTAAATAAAATATACAGTCAATCTTGTAACTGAAAAATAAGGCACAATACAACTATTCCTGAGGTCTCCAATTAGTCACAAAAAATACTATGTAGGAGATCAACTTCTAGATAACCACTAAACAGGGATTATCATGCAATGAGTAAAGCATTGGTTGCAAAGACTACTTTGATCTGCACCTTCAAGGGGTTAAAAAAGATTAATGTTATTTCTGGTTAGGCAGAGCTGGATGAATCAGTCTATAGCAGTGCCACGTTTCATGCATTATTTTTCATATACACATATATTCTTAAAAGATCCTGAGAAACATGTTCTGGGATAATTAATCATTTTGCTTAAAAATAAAGGAGAGACATAAGTTCAGCTGCTGCCATGTTTCCTTGTCAGGATAAATAATTGTTTGACATGCCCCTCCCTTGTCAGAATAAATAATTGTTTGACATGTAACAGCTGCCTCCGTGGCCCTGGCTGAGGAACCAAGTAATGAATGCTCATGACTACTGACAAGTCTAGCACCACCCAACAGCCTTCCGACAGGCATGCCCGGTTCCAGCTACAAAGAGATAGAGCATTTTCTTTGAAGATTTTTTTCTTATGTCTGGAAAAGAAGAGCAGAGAATTGAGGCAGTGCCCGCTCTTAACCTCTGACTCCCCACATCTGTAGACACCTGAGACATGGCCCTCCCTCCCAAGAAGATAGAGGAAGGAGGGAGAAGAGTGGAGAGGGTGCCTCTCACAGTTATCGATCATTGAGTCAGAATGTAAGACAAACAGGGGTATTCACACATGATTTTAAGTCATGGACTTGATAAAATATGAATGACCTGGTAGGTCATTCGTCCCCGGCTTTCTCAAGTGTAATTTTTGGATTATGCTTATATTTGACTGTCCAAAAAACAAACTGTTGGTGAGGCCCAGGACAAGTCAGGGTTAAGTAGGCAGGTTCAGGGACAGTGTAGGCAGGGATTTCAGAGAGTTAAGGGAGGCCTCTTAGGTTAAGGACAGAAAAATTCAGGAGGGCTAATGAGGGCAGTAAATTTTAAGGTTAAAATGTAATTGGGACAGTAAATTAATTTTAGGAGACCTTGGACAGGGGAGGTAAAAAGATAAACTCTAAGATAAGAACTGGCAAAATGGGTACATCTGCCCGGAGGAGTACATCCAATAGAAGAAAGAGCCAATCACAGAAAAGGGTGAGGAGATTTTAGAGTAGAGAAAAAAGTGTTTAAATATCCCCTAGACACAGGCATTAATCTCTTGCCCCTCCTTGGCATCACTGCCTTGGGGTCTTTGCTTTTGTTCTATTTCCTCTCAATAAACTTTTTCTTACTTTCTCGAATAAAGTTTGCTTCTCTCTGCTTACTTATCTAAAAAGTCTGCAAATACCTTTTTACAGCTTCATGGGACAAGAACCTGTGGTGGTCAAGGGTCAAATGAACATCACGCCAAATGAACATCATGCAAGGCTTCAGTGGGAAGAATTCTTTTACATTTTTTGCAGTTATTTCCACATATCAGCCTAACAAAAGAATTCTTTCCTTAAAGGTTTTTCTCTTGAAGTTCTATGAGGATTGTCTGACCTTACACTTCACAAGGTTAATGATTGCACCATAGCTTGTTAATCACCTACATTTTAATACTTCTTGAAAGGGTTCTCTGGGTTTCCTTACACTTCAGCAGTCTACCTAAACAATGCAGATCTGTATTTGAACAAGGATGTCTGACTCACCTACATTCTTTGATTTTATTCTTTTTTTCTTTATATATGTACACAATAAATAGAAATAATAAAATAAATTGATTTGTCTTGCAGAAGTGATATTACACATTGCATACATGATATTATACTCAACTTTCTCCTACAACATTGTAAATTTGAAGGCAAGATAAATATCGTACATATTTTGGCATTCTCTAAATTGTGCTCTAATATTTATAGACCTTGGCCACATATCAAGTGCAACTGGGGACTTAAAATGTGTTGAGTAATCATCTATATGCGATGCAAATACAAAATATACAGGTATATTATTAAAAGGAAAATATGAAAACTTTTATTAATTTTATATTGATTGCATGTTAAGTAATGATTTGAAATGTACTGAATCAAATATATTTTAATATAGTAATAAAAATTTAAAAGTACATATATAATCTCCATAATAGTTTCCATAACTATATCTGCTTAAGTAGAAAAGGCAGGCACAGATACACTGAGAATGATTAAATTCCCTCCCACTGCCCTGTAAGCTTCCTGACACAGAAACTACTTGCTATTGGATTTGAAGAGCATTTTCACAAGGCTTTGCATGCAGCAGTTCTACAAACCCGATGAGAAGAGTAAGGAATGCACAGTGCTTGCACTTGACTTTTCTGTTCAGAGATCTACCAGGACAGAGACCTGCTCTGTGTTTCAGGAGTGCTCATCGTGCATTAACTCATTTAATCTTCCCAATAACTCAAAAGACTAACATTATTTCTTTTTATTTCCTAAGAGAAAATACTGGAGAATCAGAGATAAAATAACTAGAATCATTGCCAAAGTTGGTTTAGTGATGCTCAGAATAAAAAATTACTGCAAATCTAGTTCTATTTATTTTTTTGCTCATTGCCCCTCAAAATATATTTTGGTACCCACTGACCCAATCTTTTTTTTTTTTAAGATTTATTTATTTACTTATACAAGAGCTGGGGTACAGGCCAGAGGTGGGAGGTGAGAGGATTCACCAGAGACAGAGCAGGAAGCAGAACATGCAGATAAAGTGAAATACACTGCTGAGGAGAGCAGTGGGTGAGGCAGGAAAGGTCTTCTGGGCCTTGTGGGTCCCCTCCCTGGCCAGGGATTGAACTCTCACTGCTGTGCAGCAAGCTTCACCATGTGGTGGCACTCAACCCGCTGTGCCACTGTGGGGGAGGGGCCCTGACTCCAATCTTTAAAAACTTAACTTTGAAGACTAGATACATTTTTGTCTTAAAAAGTCGAATTGTGCATGATTACATCTACCAGTGGCCAAATGTATATACTTATCAAAATGCATACACAAATTTTCCCAAAATTGTTGATATTTTTTGACCATAAGTCAAATCTTATCATGTTTCAAAAATTTGAAATCATTTTGCTATTTTCTTGTCACTGCAGAAAGTAACTAGAATTCAGTAATGAGTAAGTCTTCCTCACCCACACCTATGGCCTCAGGGGAATTTCCAAAGATTAATTAATTGAAAAAAGTAAAAACAGAGGTTTGGTTAATGGAATCGACCCAGAACATTGGTACCAATTGGCAGAATGTGTCTGCTCTATAACTGTTCCACTCAGGGATAGTTCTGAAACACAATAGTGAAGAGAAATTCTTCTAGTGACTTGTAACTTTGGAAGGAAGATTGCCTGGAGAGCAGATTTATACCAATTTGTGGGCAGTAGCTACCTGTTAGATATAGTTGAGAAAATGGGGGACCTTCCTGGTGGTGCAAGAGGTTAAGCATCACACTATGAGGCATCTGCAGCCACTGCAGTGTGAGTTCAATCTCTGGCCAAGGAGGGGACCCACATGGCACAGCAGATCTCTCCTGCTTTGCCCGCTGCTGCTCCCTTCAGCAGTGCATTTCAGTAGCTCTATCTGTTCTGTTCCCCACTCTATCTCTGGTGAATCCTCTCACCCCTCTACCCCACAAGTCTGGCTTGTACCCCAGTTCTTGTGTGCATAAATAAATAAATCTTTTTTTAAAAAGAGATAGTTCAGAGAATGGAAAGAACAAAATTAAAAGACTGATAATGGGAAGGTTTGTATTAGAGATCTCTACAGGAATATCTCTAATGGGCATAGAGGGGGCAAAACTATCTCTTTTCATATAAATATCAGACAGAGGAAGAACTCAAATTAGATGAATAAAACGAACCATCTTATGAACATCAGTCAATCTCTTTTCCCCAACTTATACTTCCACAATGTGTTCTTCTAATGTTTGGGGAAGAAGTGGATGGTATTCATGGGTTGAAGAACATGGACTTCCCTTCATCAAAGTTGATATGGCTCTATCAGGGAAAAATACTAAGCTTGCCAACAGCAGAGACAAATACCAGAGGGCTCTGTATAGGAGCTTCCTTAGGGGAGCCAGCAAGTCCTCTGTGGCAGATTGAATATACTGGATCTTGTGTAGCTCTTTCCTAATCCAATATATACAGAAAAGACAGAAAATTTATTTACTAAGCAAAACATGTATCCTGGATATTGACAGGCACTCAGTCACAGTGTTTTTGCCTCAGATACCATCTATGGACTTACTGCCATCAGCATCAATCTCAGCAGGTCAAGCTTACAAAAAAAGCGCAGCAATGCCCTCAAATACATGCAGTTTGGTAGGCTTAATACATTTCCCAATACCAAGTGTTAATAGACTTGGTTGGTAGAATGTCCTGGTCATTCATGTTCAACAACTGCACCAGTTGGTAGAAAAAATTAAGGACTGGTAACAAGGTTTACATTAGATGCATATAGTATGACATTCCTTATAAAGCTGGCATATGATCCAATAGCATGAAGTAGCCTCCCTCAGCCAGCAACCAGTATAGAGCACCATTTCCTCCACCAGAGGCTTGAATCTAAGATGAAGAATGGCCAGTAAGATTAAGGCGCATCATGGGCCTCCCTGGTGGTACAAGGGGTTGGGAGCTACACTACAGAGCTTCCGCAGCCACTGCATGGCAAGTTCAATCCCAGGCCAGGGAGGGGACCCACATGGCACAGCAGACTCTCCTGCCTCTGCTCCCCTCAGCAGTATATTTCAGTCCATCTGCCTATTCTACTCCCCACTCTGTCTCTGGTGGACCCTCTCACCACCCCCGTCCTCTGGCCTGTACCTCAGTTCTTGTATGTATAAACCAATAAAATCTTTTTTAAAAAGAAAGAAAAGACTATGGCACGACAGAGTAAATAATTTCCCCAACATCAGATAACAGTTAAATTGAAAAATTCGGATATAACCAAAAACTGTCCCTAGTCTAATCTCTTTACTGATCCTTGGTTTATATTTTTCATCCATATTTACAAGCACGTATCTAAATCAAATTTGTTTTGAAACTCATTATCAGAGCTTTTATAAAGAAATGTCCTTACTTTTGATTAGGTGGGCAAGTTATTTGATTTCTAGTTTTGGCTTTATAACAAATATGACTCTCAGTCTTGTTTATCACAAATTAGATATATCTGGATAGGCAAACAGCTGTTTTGCCTTAGGTAAGGTCTTGAGT
This sequence comes from Galemys pyrenaicus, assembly GCA_019455555.1. Taxonomy (NCBI): domain Eukaryota; kingdom Metazoa; phylum Chordata; class Mammalia; order Eulipotyphla; family Talpidae; genus Galemys; species Galemys pyrenaicus. The sequence goes on along the minus strand of JAGFMF010011608.1, from coordinate 7,286,777 downwards.
AGGTGTGAGAAACTATTCTTTCTACCTGTCATCTATAACGTTTTTAGAGTAGTAGGACGTACCTGACTGCTGAAATGTTAGGTCTTGGTATTATTAGGTTGATAGTATTTTCTGGATGATTACCATTTTAATAAAGGGCTCTCTGGCTTCATGCAACCTTTCTCTACACTTTTAAATGATCAAAATACACTTCAGTAGGTCATTAGCAGTTTTTCCATATAAGCTATTTTTCTTGAATATTTCCTCCTTTAAGTAAAAAGGTAACAATAGTTACCCTTTTAAAAACACTGTCAGCATGTTCTTAAATTTATAGTTTATTACATACAGTATTGCTAGGCACAGAGGAGGTATTCAATAATCTTTTTTTTAAAGATTTAATTATTTATGCATACAAGCACTGGGGTACAGGCCAGAGGTGTGGGGCGGGGGATGAGAGGATTCACCACAGAGAGCGGGGAGCAGAACAGGCAGATCAACTGAAGTACACTGCTGAGGGGAGCAGCTGGCACAGCAGGAGAGGTCTGCTGCACCATGTGGGTCCCCTCCCTGGCCGGGAGCAGGGATCGAACTCGTGCTGCAGCGGCTGTGTCTTGCCTCATAGTGCATTGCTTAACCCACTGTGCCACCAGGGAAGCCCCTCAATAATATTTTAAAGTAAATAAATAGATGGCTGAACTCTTTATAATGACTCAGAATTTTCTTCATTTTTGCATGAACCTGGTGTTAATTCTGTTTAGTCGTTAAGTCTGTTGTATCAAAACTGGGCACTTGCTGTTCAGTGGAGCTTTTATTTACACTTGAAACTGATTCAAGAAGGCAGCTGGCTGACAATTCTTGACTTAATTTCTTTATATTCCTAGAGGGGAAATAAGTAATATTCCAAACCACAGCATCGCGTGGCCAGATCTCTTTGACTAAGCCAAAATTATCTCTAATTCATTTTATAATTAAGATTCACATACTCAGGGCCTCCCTGGTAGCACAATGGCTTAAGCAACACAGTATGAAGCAGACCGCACCAGTTCGATCCCTGCCCCCGGCTGGGGAGGTGACCCACATGGTACAGCAGACCTCTCCTCCCTCGCCTCAGCAGTGTATTTCTGTTGATCTGCCTGTTCTGTTCCCTGCTGTGTCTCTGGTGAATCCTCTCACTCCCTACCCCACAAGTCTGGCCTGTACCCCAGTTCTTGTATGCATAAATAAATCAATCTTAAAAAAAAAGAAAAAAATGCACATACTCAAATAAAGCATGTGTCTTTTACCTTTTGGATTTTCCAGATGATATGAACACAGATTTAACGATTTTTAATAAAGACATTTATTTATGCATACAAACACTGGGGTAAGGCCAGAGTGTGTCGGGTGAGAGGATTCACCAGAGACAGAGCAGGGAGCAGAACAGGCAGATCCACTGAAATACACTGCTGAGGGGAGCAGTGGGTGAGGCAGGAGAGGTCTGCTGTGCCATGTGGCAGGGATTGAACTAGTGGTACAGTGGCTGCGGTTTGTTTCATAGTGCATTGCTTAACTCACTGTGCCACCAGGGAGGCCCCCAGTTTTAACAATGTTTTACAGGAAAACTCTCATAAACAATACAAATTACCATCTGCACTTCTTTTGTTGTCTCTGAAGATATGACAAGTGGAAACAGAACTTGATATTCAAGAGGCTGTATGGTTAGCTCATTGCCACACATTAGTTTTTGTTTCTCTGGGGAATTTCAAATCCATTGAAAACAACATGTGCCCCCCCTTTTCTTGCCAATAATTTTGGAAGAAAAGGCACTAGTGGGTAAATAATACTGAAATGATTAATCCAGGTGACTAATCATTTGAGGAAGCGCATAAGGAAGCTGTAGGATGAATTAAACATACTGATACTCTCTTCATTCACTGTGGCATTTCTAACCATATTAGAACAAACCAACAAAATAAAACAAGAAAAGAGTAATTTGAAAGTTGTTCCAAATATGTAAAAATAAGAAAAAAATTAACTAAATAGTTTGGGATAATGGTTTCGCTATAGTGTAAATGGTTTTAACATGTCTTATAGAAAGTTTCCCTTTCCAATAATTAAAAAAATGACTAATCCAGGTGATAGTTATATCACTTACAGAACTAGAACATCTTAAAGGAAACTGCTCCCTTCTTTGACCTTGTAACAAAAAAAACTCCAGATTTGCAGAATTTTGAAAGCACCCTTGCACTTTTCTTTACTTGTTTAATAACCTTTGTTTTGATTTAGCAATATTGTTGTAAAGTAGCTGAAACAAGCACCTAATACCAAAGAAGTGATATCAGGTGAGTTATTCGAGCTTGTTATTAATTGTTAATTGTTTTCTGATCCTTTAACTAGATACCTAAACTGAATAGACCACTATCAGCAAGAGATGCAAATTATATGAATACTGTAGGTGGCCAAACACAGTGGATTGATAAATATTTCATTGCTTTCTTGAAAGTCCCTGAAGAATTACACAGTTTCCTCATACTCTAGCAGAGGTAGTACCACATTTGTTCTATTGCAAGTAAGCAGAACTTATCTCAAAATGAAAATAATTTTTCTGAGAGTTGTCTTGGGAAACTCACCAGATACTACACTTTGTGTATTATTTAGGTAAACACTGGGGACACATCATTCATTATATATTTTCTTTTTGATAAAGTATCAGTAACCTTCCATTCTGACCGCTTTTGAATTATATATTTTATATTTTAGAAAAAATTGAGCAATTTGGGGCCTCCCTGGTGGTGCAAGGGGTTAAGCATCACACTATTTAGTATCCATAACCACTGCAGCATGCGTTCGATCCCCGGCCAGGGAACTGACCCACATGGCGCAGAAGACCTCTCCTGCCTCGCCCGTCCGCTGCTCCCCTCAGCAGTATATTTCAATCCACCTGTTTTGCTCCCTACTCTGTCTCTGGTGGATCCTCTCATCCCCCACACCTCTGGGATGTACCTCTGTTGCTGCATGCAAAAATAAATAAATCTTTTAAGAAAATAAAAATGAAAGAAGCACTACAGATCCATGAATATGGTGTCTTCAATTTTACTCTTCAAGATGGAGCTTTACCCCAAATTAGGGGACTCAGGAGATACTATGGACCTGCACGGTAGGCCCCAGTAAATCTGCTGACAGTCCCAGCTTCTCTCATTCATCTGACCAGAGGAGACATGGAGTCAACAGAATAGAATTCCAGGAGCCTCCCCACTGCAATGCTCATGCCCTTCAGAGTGATACGTTTGTCCTCTGGGGCTTTTTCAACTGCTTTAGAAAAGTGATAGCCTGAGCAGTAAAAATAGACCAGTGTCTAAACTGCAGAGAGAAAAAGGTTAGATTTGACTGAAACAGTGCAGCATATTGTGTAATTCTTTAGCTAATTTACTTCTTGGCACATTGTGTAAAACTATACCTTCTCTGGAACATAATATTGTTACTGCAAAAGCCTCAGAGAAAATCTAGGAATAGTTTTGGGACTGATCCACATTCTTGGGGGAAAAAAAAAACTGTAAGGAAATGAAATGACTCTATAAACAGTGCTTTCAAGAAATTTGATTAAGCAAATAAAACCAACCTTTCTCCCCAAAATTAAACAAAACAAATAGAAAACCCAGGAATTTGTGTAATAATGATGTTATCAAGGATAAATTATTTTCCCAAAGGAGAGAGAAGAGCAGATTTATATGTTATAAGAAAAGAGCCAACACATGAACTTTAAAAAAAGATAATGACGGCAAGGAGTGAATACTTGAGACCCAAAGAACAGCAGAGTTGGAAGGCAGGTTAGGCAAGGAGTAAGATGAGAGGGTAGGAGATTGACTTGTAGCAGTGGAAGCTGGAAGAGGAAGAGAAAACTTGGGAGACACAGCTGATGGGGTGCTAGTTGGTGTCCAGCTGCAAGGGCCGCTGAGCTCAGAGAGCATGCTCTGTCAGTGCATCCGCTGCTCGGCAGCAATGAGACAGCTGATGAATGAGAGAAAGGCAGGCAGTTTGGACTTCAGCAGGTGAGTGGAGGAGAAACACATAGTGAAGCATGTTGGAGGGCCATGGAGAAAGGATGGGAGTGATGAAGCTCAAGAGGCCCAGCTGGGGCCTCCCTGTGGCACAAGGGGTTGAATGCCACACTGTGGAACTTCTGTAGCCACTGCAAGGTGAGTTGGATCCCCAGCCAGGGAGGGGACCACATGGCGCAGCAGACCTCTCCTGCCTCACCTGCTGCTCCCCTCAGCAGTATATTTCAGTCCATCTTCCTGTTCTGCTCCCTGCTCTGCCTCTGGTGAGTCTTCTCACTGCCTCCTACCCCCCACACCTCTGACCTGTACCCCAGATAAATAAAAATTCTTTAAAAAAAATGCCCAAAACATAAAGGAAGAAGTCAATACACAGGAAATACAGGAAGACAAAGGCCTCAGTTTAGTCAAAGGATAAGGACACTTGGGAGAAAGGGATTGAGAAAGTCAGTAGGGTGGGAGATTAATAAATGAAGAGGTTACCAGATAGTGAAATTCCTGGTGTGGGAAACTTTCAGGTGGTGAACTGAAGCTAGTTTAATGTCTTGAAGTGCATACTAAATCATAATGACTGATCTGACAATAAATAGTGACTCAGGAGTTCAATAGAGCCTCTGATTGCATGTGGAAATGTGCTGAAGAAGGGAGAAAAATGAGATGAAGGAAAACTACATATACATTATGGGCCAAACCCCTCAATAAATAATGTGGGAGAAAAGAGTGGCCAGAAGAAAATGACAGAAAGGAGGAAGTTTACAGGGTGGCAAATTTGGATGCCATAAGCGTAAAGGGATGAATGTTTTCTTGCATGAATACAGAAGACTGATGATGTTAAAAGTAGTTAAGAGAAACTAGAAGAATGCTATGATTTAGGAATTGGGACATGGCAAAATACATAAGCGTGTTCTGGAAAGGACTACAGTCAAGTCAGGTATATGGAGTTCAGCCAGGTTTCAGGTATGACACAGAGGAGAAATGTAGACAGTTTGTCATCTTCTTCTATTTGTAATAGTACAGTATGTCTATTGTAAACATAAATAGTTTCAGAGAAAACCATTTAAAGTGAATCTGGTGCCCTTTGAATTTAATTTCTTAAATACAGGAAGTCTGTGTGTACACACTTATCTCTACCTCTAAGGCCCATCTGTATACTATAAACTTCTCGAGAAAAAGGACTGGATCTATTGTATCTCAGCATGTAGGACACAGCTTGGCAAGTAGCAGGCCCCTAGTCCTCGTGACTGTCACGTTGTAGGTCAGCCACACATGCACGTGAAATTGGTGTATTTCCAGGACACAGAAAACACCAAACTCAAGTTTGCTGTTTGTTCCTTCTTTGCCTTTGAAGAATATTAGAACGAAGTAAAGGGATCTAAAGTGACAAGCTTTATAAAGCCATGTATTTCATAAAATTGTTTGAGAACCTCTCTTTAAATAATTAAATACTATGAAGTCAGGCATGCTTTCCCCCAAATGAAATAAATGGTCTTCTTTTTTACTTTATGAGACCTTTCTATTTCTCTATATATAATGCTTTAGTTCAGAACAGGCAGGCTGACTGAAACACACTGTTGAGGGGAGCAGCGGGCGAGGCAGGAGAGGTCTAGCTGAGCATGTGGGTCCCCTCCCTGGCCAGTGGCTGGGATCGAACTCGTGCTGCAGTAGCTGCTGTTTGCTTCATAGTGCTTTGCTCAACCCGCTGTGCCATCAGGGAGGCCCGGATTTTTTTTCTTTAATGGAAGTAATCAGTCAATGAACCGTCATTTTTTTTTTTTTCAAAGTCCATTTCAGTAGATGTCTAATTATCATTCAGTTTCACAGTGGACACTTTTTTCTCTTATACATATAACTAATGACACTATCAGTGAAAGTTCTAGTGAATTCTATAGTTGCTTGTAAGGTGTTTTGCAGCTGACAATTTCATGTGCTCAGAATAATGCACATAAATTTAGCTATTGGACATTTCTTCCATCTATTTGACCATAAAAATGTTCTTCAATTATCTCTAAAACATACGTAAATTTTACTTCACAAAGAGTATCAATGATCCCCATTTTACATGAATCTTTTAGATAAACATTAGTCTTACTAATATAAATACCTATTCCCATAGACTCACAATGTGAGATGAGATACTAATTTTCAAATATTTAGTAAATGTATATAAAGTATTTACAGTGCACAAAGCAGTGTGCTGGATTTTTGCTAGGACTTTGGGATTGACATAAAATATTATATGTAATATATGATAATATTGTGTGTATAGGTATTTTTAAAACCACAAGCAATTCTCAGAAATCCATGCAACAATATAGATTTTTGAGTACTGACAAAGCTTGTTCTTAACAGGTTTGTTCTTTTTGATTTCTGCATTCTCTTATTTCACTAATTTGTGTTCTTTTTTGCTATGGTATTCACTTGAACTTGGCAGGATGCATTATGCAAATAATGTCTGCTTCTTATGTATCAGCAAGTGAAATCTCAGAAATGTCTGTGTTAACTTGCTGATTAAGGTTAACATCAAGCAAACAAGAGAGCACACTAACTCTCACAGCAAGCCAGGTGTCAGGGGGTGTTTTATATTCTTTCACACAAAGTGACTATTATAATTGTGACAGAATTAAAATGATTTAAGTACACTGTGATGATACACTGAAAGAATGAAGCAATGCTTCCCAACAACAACAAAAAACCTTAAATCCATGTACCTCTGTAAGATTCATCATGGAGAGGCACTTATTGCTATGCATATATGCAATCATGAATGCTTAAGGCCAGTTTTCTGTAACCAAGAAGTTAACTAGTACCACTCTAGGTGCTATCTCATAGGCAACAGATTCTCTACAGTATGATGTAATTAATGGAAGGAATATAATCTGCAAAACTGGACAGGTATGAATTCAAATGGTTGAATAAAGGGCATTTTCTTGCAGAGACTACATTACCTCACTCAGAAATATATTTTATGGTTTGGCACTAGTTTCCTTTCAATTTCCTGTGTGCATTTGAATTATCTATTAATCCAAAATGAATTTGGTATAGATGATTTCTGAAGTAGACAGAATGACGACTTGCAAATGATGACCAAGTCCTAATCCAGTGAATATATCAAATTATGTGGCAAAGAGGAACGAAAGTTGCTAGTCAGCTACATTTAAGTAGGGATATTATTTTGGATTATCATGTAAACTAGTATAATCACAAGGGTTCCTCAAAGTGTAAGACTGGAGAAGGGGCCTCCCTCCTGGAGTAAGGGGTTAAGCACCACCCTGTGAAGCATCCGCAGCCACTGCTGCATCTGCAGCCTCTGAAGAGCAGTGTTCAATCCCAGCAAGGCAGGGGACCCACATGGTGCAGAAGACCTCTCCTCGCCCGCTGCTCCCCTCAGCAGTGTATTTCAGTAGATTTGCCTGTTCTGCTCCCCACTCTGTCTCCAGTGAATTCTCTCACTCCCCACACCTTTGGCCTGTACCCCAGCTCTTGTATGCATAAATAAATAAAATCTTTAGAAAACAAAACCAAACAAAACAAAGATGCCTGGGAGGAAAGCAAAAACCAAAAATGGTACTGAGAAGACAAAGGAAGGTCAAAGTGGTAACCCACAGTCCAAATGAAGCCAGAATGAAAAGGATGACAGAGATATTCAATTGTGTAGATCGCTAATAAGTGTAGAGAAATGGTTATAGGATTTAGCAGTAAAGTGAAGTAAACCATAACAGATCCCCACACTATCTCGATTCGATCTATGAGTTATTTTGAGCTTTAACCAATTGAGAAACAGAAAAAAAGCTCTCAGTCTTTAGTTGCCTGAAAGCAGGCACAAATTTACAAAGGCGTTCTTCCTCCCAAGAAGGACAACAATTCATCATTGGAGACAACTTTAGATCCTATCAACCCAGAGAATGTACCAGAGAAATACACATAACAAGCTTTACTAACTACCTTTATCTACATCAATTCCTCACATATTTGCCTTCACACAGTTCACCACCCTCACATGCCTAAAACTACTTTCCTTTTGTCTTGTCACGTCTCTACAAATTTACTGCTTTTGTTGATGATGCTACATTAGTCTGAATTCTAAGCCATCTCACCTCGTTACTCATCTCTGGATTCTCCCGTGTGATGCATGTATGATTCACAGGTTGATAAGCTTGTTTATTTTTTTCTTGTTAATCTGCCTTTTATTACAGTCTCAGCTAGAACCAAATATGGGGAGGGGTAAAAATTTTCTTTCCCTACAATGTTTTTATGACCCTGATAGAAAGAATTCTTGGTAGGAAAAATCAATTAAGTATATTTGAGGGAACAGGAGGAGGACACAGGGAGATGCAGAGAGGATAAAGAATCTTTTCAAGCAGTTTTGGTCCACTTAGTAGAAGAGAAATGGTGCAGGAGCCAGTGACAGAGGAAATGAGAAGTTTTGTGGGCTTCATTTATTTTTTGGGTGGGGGTGGGGGGAGGGGAAAGATCTCTTTTGTTCTTTTAGGACTGCAGAAATTGTACCTTTGAAAGCTATTCATATAATTAGTCCCTTAGAGAGGGAAAACACTGATGAAGGACAGAGAAATGTTATTTCTAGAGCAATGACTGAATGGGAGATGGGAATGAGATCCTAGCAGGTTCTATAAATTTTTTTAAGATCTTTATTTATGCATACAAGAGCTGGTGTAGAATCCAGAGGAAGAGTGGACAGGGGGTGAGAGGACTGACCAGAGACAGAGCAGGGAGCAGAACAGGAAGATCTACTAAAATATACTGCTGAGGGGAAGCAGCAGGCAAGGCAGAAGAGGTCTGCTGCACCACATGGGTCCCCTCCCTGGCCTGGGATCAAACTTGCACTGCCGTGCAGCAGATGCTTCACAGTGCAGTTCTGAACACGCTGCACCACCAGGGAAGTCCCAGGCCAAAGTGTTCTTTCAAGAACACTGGACAGAAGCGCCAGTTTAGGACTCTCAAGGCACTTAGTAGGTAGAGTAGTAGGAGCCTCAAGGGCATTTGGTCTGCTCCAGTTTTCTCAGAGATAGTTCTAGTATATTCATATAAATAATGAACAAATGAGAGCAAGAAAAATATAACAGCACAGTAAATAACTAAAACAAAGTAACAACAAACCCTTGCAAATAGGTTTAGGTTGCTTAATTTTCATCTTACCCTGTGACAGGCATTTCTAATGGTTCCATCAAGTTTTGAGCAGCAAAGGGGGTTCATCCATCAGGATGTTTACAAGTAAATACTAGTGTATTCAGTAGTTTCTGCAGAAAATGAACCTGGAGTCTCAGACAAAAGAAACTCTATAGAGTCCTTGCCCTTCTAAGAGAGAGCAAGAATCAGCACAACTTCGCAGGAGTGTAGATACCCTATTAAGATGCTAATTCAGTGCTTGTCAGGGAGAACTATTTGCCCTTCCTCTCTTATCTGTTTCTCCCCGCTTTTGGAATTAGTCTCTGGCTGCAGAATTTCAATTCACAACAAAGACATTCCCGGGAAGGCACAGAAATCTCTGGCAGTTGCAGATCCTCCTTTGCTAGAAATGTCTTCCTAGAGCACCATCAAAATTTGACACTTGTACTTCAAATGACTGTAGCAAATTACCCATGAGGATGAACGCAGACCTCTTGAAGTATTTCTCAAATATTTGCTAACTTTAGGCATGACTGATGAGTCACTAAGAATGGAGAAGAAGGGTATAATGAATTTTTACCTAGTGTGGCTCTTATTGATGTAATGTTTTCGTAATCAAGTAGTAATTCCAGTACATGGATTACAAAAGTTAATTGCATAGTGATTCCTAAACCAGCTTACTAAGTGGTATAGTTGTTTGTTTATACATATGTTTATAGACAAAATACATTCATACATGAGTTTGTTTTACAAAAGACATACCTACTGTGATCTAGAAGTGTAATGTATAAGAGGGAACCCTGTGATAATAGAAACTATCCTGTTTGGGGGTGGGGAGAGATTGAGAGAGAGAGAAGAGAGAGGGAGAGACTAGATGCTACCAAGAGGCATATAAATATCTGAAGAAAGAGAGATCTATCTACAAGTAGATGGCTAGACACCTGACTTAAAAGATGTGGTTTGTAGCTGGAAAAGTATAAGTCAGAGTAAGAACAGTAATTCTCTATAAGAATTACAGCCACATCAAAATATCTCAGTCACTATGTTACAGGGCAGGGAGAGGGGCACCCCAGAACTCCCAAACCTGTTTTTTTCTGAATGAGTTCTGCCATTTGCTGTATTAAGATAAACATATAAGATTTTTAGTGGAAAGGAACTTTAATACAATTAGGGTATAATATAGAAAGGACAAAGAGTATAGTTAGTAAGTTAAGCATTTAAAATTACTTATTTCTTTGAAGGTAAAAGTTTAGTTAAATAGGATTGGCCTAAAGTAAGACCTAAAAGCCTGCCACACATCTAAAGGACCTTTTACTAGAGACCCATAGAAAAGGGTTAGAAAGAGTTAGATAAATTTGGGAGGAAAAAAGGAAAATTAAAATTAAGATGAAAGCTGCCATTGTTAACCTCCCCACGGGTCTCTTACCCACATCTGTTTTAATTAGTTTAAGACCAAAAAGCAAGCACAGTTTCTTCACATGTCACTATGCTCCACGTGCCTCCTCCAGGTCTCCTTGCTGCTCTTTATTCTGCTTTCTTTTTTTTCCCCCTTCCTTCTGTCTTCCTTTCTTTTTTGCAGAATTTTTTTATTTTTGCTTAGCTTTACCTACTTAGGGCGGAACTGGGATTCTGGAACTTTCCCCTTTTTTGGGGACCACCCTGTTACAACTACATCAGTTGTCCTTCTAGCACATTCTGTCTTCTTTCTTCAATGTCATTGTCAAAGCTCTGGGGCTGGTCCACTATTGCTCAGAGTTCCTCACACCTTTCCACTCCCATCATCTCTGTATCTGTTCTAATACATCTGTTCACTAACAGAAGCACACTCAATACCAGAACTGAAACTTTAAACTCCCATATTGCACACTCTACTCATACCTTTTCTTTGCACCTTCACGTCTTCATCTCCTCTGGTCCTGTTTTATCTCCTTTCCTTGTATGATACGAATCTAGCACATTGACTTGTTAACAATAACTTTAATTTGCCATTGATCCATAACCATATCTGCAAAGAATATTCCCACACTTTCCTCAGTCCCCAAGAGGTTGTTTTCTCTAGCTTCCTAGTCCACATATCCTAATGCTCTATTTCAGTCTCCATTGGGCTCTTCTTTTCTACAAAACCTTTAAAAACTGGTGTTACCTGAGGTCAAGCCTTGGATGCTTAAACTCTTCAGTGCACATGCTTGCCCTGTGTGATGACACCATGTACATAGCTTCAAATTCTCTCTGTATCCTGATTACTCAAAAATATTCACCCAAATTCCTCCCCTGAGCCTTCCATGCATATAAACTCATTGTCTTGGATAGTGGTGAAGTCTCCTTGGTACACAAAATTCATGCTGTACACATCTTAATTCATCAGCCACTATACAAAACTTGTCTCCGCAGGCTGTGACCTTTGCAGTTCCTCCCCAGCTTTATTCTCCCCCACTGTCACCCCATTATGTCAGAGAGGAAGACCAGAGTGGGCTGGGCTTGGGTGTCCACTCTTTCTCAAGTCCAGTAGGACTCTGGTGAAGTATTTTCATATCCCGTGTAGATCTTTTTGCAGAGAATTCTCTGGGTTACTTTCAAAATGCTTACTCTTCCCCTCCTGTGGCCAAACAGAAGGGTTCTTACCTCCATTCTTTACCACGAGAACCTGGTAGAGCTCTGGGAGGTAAACCTCATGACAGTCTGGAGTTTCCCATTAGACGGAACTCCCAGGAGTTCCAGTGAATCCACACAAGTTACTAAGTTATCATTTAATTGTTTGTGCTAGTCACTGGCTCCAGCAGCTTTGGCGCCAGAAAAGCTGATCTGCATTCTGTCTTTCTACAGACTCCAGGGCACTGGCTTGTTCAGGGACTCTCCCATAGACCTAAGAAAAGTAAATTTTCAGTGAATTCAGTTTTTTTTTTCTCCTTGTTGTGAGGATAATGATGACTTGTAAGGAGTTTACATGTCAAAGGGGATACCAGAATTTCCTTTGACAAATAGCACTTTTCTTTGTTCCAGTTATTCTGAAATGTTTGCTAATCATTCATTTGTAACTTTTTTAAAACGATTTTATTTATTTATGCATACAAAACTTGAGGTACAGGCCAGAGTCCAGGGAGGTGAGAGGATTCACCGGACACAGAGTGGGGAACAGAACAGGCATATAGACAGAAATGCACTGTGGAGGGGAGCAGCGGGCCAGGCAGGAGAGGTCTGCTGCGCCATGTGGGGCCCCTCCCTGGCTGGGATGGAACTGGTGCTGCTGTGCCCAAGATGCTTCACAATAAGGCGCTCTACGTGCTGCGCCACCAGGGAGGCCTCTCTGTGGATACTTTAAATTGATACTGACAGCTTTATTTTGATGTGGTATGGTATGGTCATATTCTCACTCAGTTGCTTACTGTTGGTTGGCAAACATTTATTCTTTTAAGTAAAATTAAATTTAAAGGTCTTTAGTGTAGTATAAAAACATTTATATTATGTATTTTAACAAACAATGATTAAACTCACCATCTTACATGAAAGTGGCAGAGGGGAAAAGACATCTATTCATGGCCAACTATTTATCAGTCACTTGGCAAAGTACTTAATTTGTGTCACTTAATATAAAATGGATCTACCATAGGATCCAACAATTCCACTTCTAGGTATTTATGTGAAGAACACAAATATACTAATTTAAGGATTGTCTGCACTCTCATACTCATTGCAGCACTATTTACAGTAGCCAAACTATGGAAACAACCTAAGTGCTCAAATACAGATAAGTGGGTCAAGAAGATGTAGTATATATACCCAATGGAATATGACTCCACCATAAAAAAAAATAAACTCTTACTATTTGGGGCAACATGGATTGAGCTGAAGGGATTATGCTAAGTGAAATAAGTCAGAAGGAGAAAGATAAATATCAAATGCTATCTCTTATATGTGGAATATAGAGAAACCAGACTATTTTGTAGTCTAGGTGACTACAGAATAGAAGCATTCAGAGAGGGAGGGGAGAGAACAAAGTGGGGAGGGAGCACTATGGGGGTGAACTATGGGTGCTAAATTATAGCAACAACACCTGAAGTGGGGGAGGGTGGGTTCTGATACTTCCAAAATACAAACGAGAAGTAAACCAACAACTCATTAAAAAAAAAAAAAAAAAAAGATGGGGGGCCTCTTTGGTGGCACAAGGGGTTAAGCATCACACCATGAAACATCCACAGTCAATGCAACATGAGTTTGACCTCCAGCCAGGGAGGGGACCCACATGGTATAGCAGACCCCTTCAGTCTTTCCCACTGCTCCCCTCAGTCAATCTGCCTCTTCTGTTCCCCATTCTGTCTCTCATCACACTGGTGAATTATCTCACCCCCCACAGCTCTGGCCTATACCCCAGTTCTTGTATGAGTAAATAAATGAATCTTTAAAAAAAAAAAAAAAGATGGTCTTAATCTGAGTACTCTGAAAATAGAGGTAGGGGCAAGGCAGAGGTCCACATAAAAACATTCTCTGAACTACCACATTTACTGGGCTTCATCCTCTGCAATCACATCTCACAGAGCAAAGAGCATAGAATTTCTTTCCTGCTTGAGAACATATTTCTCACAATCATTACTATTAAATGTTTCTAAGAATATCCTTAGAATTCCTTGTGTTCCCACTGGCTGAGGGTAATCCCAAGAATAATTTAAATGGAATCAAAATGAGGTTATCTGGCCTCTCAAGGACATTTTTCAGACACCCACAGGAGATAGCATTCATAACACTGCCTGAGTATATAGCCAACATTTATAAAATAGCAAATATCACCACAGAATAAATGCATACTTTCTAAAATCTACTTTCCAACATACACTGATTTTTTACCATACTCTAGAAAGTTATTCTTTTAAACACACACATACACACACACAACTCAAAGTTTGATCAAAGTTTAAAAGGAAAAAAACTGCTCATTTTAATAAGTTTTCCTTGTGGAGACATAAAGGGCATTGCACCCTACACTAAATTCCAGCCAAGAAAAAATTTGCAATGTGACAGATGTTCCATTATTTTTAAGGAACTGTGAGCATCACATTAGAAAGTTTTTGATTAAAACTACTGAGTAACAAAGAACTGTTTTTAAGCTATAGTTTTTCATATTTGTGTAACTTTGTTAATCCTCTTTTTACCTTAGTTATGAATTTAAATGTAATTATTTAATGTGAAAATTCACTTAGTCCAATTTTAAAAATGAAAGGATCAGAGCTAGATCTAATTGTTATACATTTGCAGGCTATTTATCCTGACTTGCAAGTCTTGTGCTTTTCCCCACATAACTGCAGCCACCTCCTCCCAGAGCCAGAACCCACTGAAGCTGAGCTGGAGAAGACCACCTCAGGTCATTCAGTTGGTCGATTTATATGGGTGGTGGAGAAGTTATCTTCTTCCACCCCAGACTCCGGCTGATCCACTTGTCCCCCAGCACTTCCGGGAGTAAGTTCAGATATACATTAAATTATTGCCTCTTTTGCCCCCACAAAGTATTCCAGTCCATAAATACAGAACGTCACTATTTGGTAGGGGAAAATATTCTAGAAGTGCCACTAATAGCAAAAGCTATAGAAACTATAACATAAACTGCAGGCATTTTTAGCTATTATCTCTAGAATCAAAGTTCACAGATTATCTTATCTTGGAAGGCTCTGATTTTTTTTTGTCCTTCTATACCTATTCACAAAGATGACACTGTCTCCATAGTTTTGATGTTTCTGGAGTTACGCAAATAATGAGCAACTCTTAGACTGAATGTAAAATGGATTCATATAAATTCAAGAATTCATATAAAAATGAATTGCTGGAGTCCAAGTGATAGTAATTGGACGTGGGGATGAGGTCCTGGGGTCGGGTCTGGGGAGGAGCAGCAACAGTGGTATCAGTGTTTTTAGAAGGAGGAGCCACCAGAGCTAACTCCTTTTCCACTATCTGGACACCTTAAGAAAGCGGCTCTCTAAGTCAGCAAGAGGGCTTGAGCAATAACCAACTCTGCCAGCACCTAGAGCTCCTATGCCCCCACTTCAGGATGGTGAGAAATAAACAGCGGTTGTTACAGCCACACAGTGGCTTTGTTACTGTAGTAGGAGAAGGCTATGCCTATACAGAATGATGGTTGGACCTAGTTTTGCTTCTAAACAAAAATGTTTAAAGGAAGAAAAAAGTTTAGATCATACCCACTGTAAAAAAATAAAGTTAATGTTTATTCCATTTATTTTTATTGAAATGGCATTCCCATTCCTCTCTGAAACCACTAGTGACTAGTAGCTGTAAATCTACAGTTAAATGTTCAGTGAGGACCTCCCTGGTGGTTCAGAAGTTTAAGTCTCAGCGCTATCAAGCTATATCAGCCACAGAGGTACGAGGTCTGAGTTTGATCCCCAGCCAGGGAGTTGACCAACACCGCGCAGCAGACCTCAGCTGCCTCCCCGCTGCTCCCCTCAGCAGTGAATTTCAGTCTATCTGCCTGTTCTGCTCCCCACTCTGTCTCTGGTGAGTCCCCTCACAGCCTACACCCTAGTTCTTGTATGCATAAATAAATAAAAGTAGATCTTTAAAAAAATAATAAATGTTCAGTGAACTATATGTTTATAAAATCTTTTTATTCAACATATGTCCTGAGTACTTATGAAGGTTTAGGGGGAAAAAAATACCCGGACTCTCTATAACTTAAATAGATCTTTTTAAATATTCAAACATTTTGCACATTACTTAGGTATTGTGCCAACAATTTTTGGACTCTCAAAATTAGTTGAGGGTTTCCTTTTCAGGTGAATAGGCAAATAAAACAAATCAAAAACCTACCTAGTGGTTTAAGTAGGAAACTCCCTTAGGAAAGTAACAAGAACCAACCCCCCTGATTATTATTCCTCACCTGCCTCATTAAAAAATTCAGGATTCAGTAACCCCCAACTGAATACTCTCGGAATTCAATTAAATGTCAAGTATCTGGGCCTCTCTGGTGGGCAAAAGATTAAGCACCACACCATAAAGCATCCGTAATCACAGCAGCATAACTTTGATCCCTAGCCAGGGAGGTGACCCATATGGTGCAGCAGACCTCTCCTGCCTCACCCACTGCTCCCCTCAGCAGTGTATTTCAGTGGATCTGCCTGTTCTGCTCCCTGCTCTGTCTCTGGTGAATCCTCTCACCTCCCACAACTCTGGCCTGCACCCCAGCTCTTGTGTGCATAAATAAATAAATAAATGTCAAGTATCAATGCAGCATGCCAGAAAGAGTACAGATCAACCAAAATATTCAAGAAAGGTCAACTGACAAAGGGTAAAAAGGGTCCTGTTCCAAGAAAAGACCCCTGAAAAGCGAGCAGACTGTAGCTCAGCAAAGGGCAAATGAAGTCAAGTACATGTGTGGACTTTATTGCAACATGAAAATCTGAGGCCTCCTGCCTATAAGTCAACTTGTTCTACTCTAGTTTCAGTAAATCTGATGATGAACTTGGGAGTGGGGATTCATTTTACAACAGGATGGTTTTAAAGGAGCATTCTCCTTAGAAATTCAGTTTATGAGACTTGTTTCTGTATAACAGTATAGATTATATTTCGAGGCTAAATTAGGAGTGAGGATCCCTCAAGACCGTTGGCTCTAGTTTTGTTGCAGGACCTTAGTTCTCTCATCTGAAAAATTAAGTCACTGGTGCCACTAAAACAATGCAAGGTTATGTAGGTGCAAAGAAAGCAAAGCTCCTATGGGTGAAAGCTAGGATTTCCACTCCTCAACTGATTTGGACTGTTTCCCCTTATCATATATCCTGGTAGGTGCCCTATTAAGAATTTTTAGATAGAAATCAATTAAGTATTTTAAATCTGATCTTATTTCCTGAAAAAGAAGCTCTGTGAACTGGCTTGAATTTAATAACTCATCAGGTTTTTAATCTTCTGGAATGTGTTTAAAACAATGTCTTTAAATACTTCTAGTAGACAAGCAAACAGTCTTAAAGAGGATTTGTATACTGTGTTCTTGGGTACCACAGGCTGATCCCTGAACAATAATACAGCATTGTAAACACCCCCAAAGTGACATGAAAGCTATAGTGTGCTAAAAGTCTTTTCAAAAACATTCCTAAGAAGAACATTGTAAATTGTACGCAGCATTGTACGCAGCTCTCTCAGCTCTTAAGAATAATTGTGGAAACTGATATAAAAACTTTTAGAATGCCTCCCAATTAGATACCAGTCATTTTCTAATAATTTGATATCTATGGAATCAACTTTATGCTTACAATTTCATAAAATGAACAAACTGTAGTGCTTTCAAAATCAAACTGAGTTCAGACAACTCAGTTTGATTTTGAAAGCACTACAGTTTCCTTTTACAGGTGTAAGTATGACAATTTATCCACAAGGAAAGGAAATAAAAGGAAAGAACAATAATACAGACAAGGACAGACAAGTGTGATTAAGGATGAGAAGGGAGATAAAGAAGCAAAAATAGAAGAAATAACCCAAAAGGAATAAAACCATGACTTGCAAAGTGTGAAATAACTAAGAAATGACTATAACAGAACAGAGGTTTCTTCTAAGAGTAGGGGCATCTAAATGTCACATTGTCTTCAAACTTGAAAACATGGTGTAGAAAGGGAAATGGAGCTTGTGATTTTTTCTTGATAATGGGTGGTACCTGTGTAATAAACTTCAAGAAGTCAACCTTTAGCATCACAACAAATGACAAGCAGAATTTCAAAAGTGAAAGATGACAATGCAATAAATCAAAACTTATGAAATATGGCTGAAAATGTGCTTAGAGAAAAAAAAAGAAAACACTTTACATGCTGATATTTTTAGAAAGGACTAAAATCAGTAACCTAACTTCCATTATTAAAGGAGAAAGAAGAGAAATATAGATATGAAATAAGTAGGGGGCAAGAAATAATGACAAAGCAAGGGTGCAAAACAAAGAAAAAGAAGTTGAGGGGAAAGCTGTTCTGGTAACAGAAGATAAAAAATATATGCTTTGGGGACTTAGGAAAGAAATGTAAAGGGGAAATAATAAAATCACATCAATGAAAGCACAAAGCAGGAGCAACACAAAGGGAAAAAGATGCCACTAATAATATAATAAGAATATTTTGATCAGAACTAATATAAGCAGAATAACACAGACACTTTAAAAAGTTACAATTTTTAGAGAAAACTATAGGTATGAAAGACAAAGCAATCCCAACATATGTAATTCAGTTCCCCTGGAAAAAAATTAATTAATGAAATAACCATATGAGAAAATACATTTACACTGTTGATAGCTGAAATTATATTTTGGTCCTGAGTTAAGAAAACAAACATGCTTCAAATATTTATCTGAATCTATTTATTCCTGACTGCAAATAGTAGGATCAGATGGAAGAAATGCTTACCTCTTGGTGTGTGTGTATGTGAGTATGTATGTACAAGAAAATCTTTTATGCCTTTACACACACAAGACAATCAACTAGAAATAAAACAAGACATGAATTTTCAAGTTGGAAGAACACACTGAACTAAATACAAACAAAAACCACTTACAGTCATAATAATGATAGGTTCCAGTAGAACTAACTTCGAAAACAAAAACCTCCTTTCTATCTTACTAGGAAAGACCAAATACTCAATAATGGGAAATAAAATCAGGCTAGCATTAGATTTACTCCATTTCAGTTCTAGAAGACAGCAAGACAATACCTGCAAGTTCTTGAAGTAGCAAAGAAAAGGAAATTCCATTTTTTTTAGTCAAATGTTGGTTCAACTATAAAGTCAAGGAAAAAAAAATTAATCTGCAAAACATTGAGAAATTTAATTTCCATGAACCCTTCATGAAGAAACTACTAGAGAAAGAACTGAAGTCAATCAGAAAATATAGCAATGGTGCTGAGTGTACATACAGATTTAGGATTAATCCATTCAAAATAGAGTTTTATTAATGATTTGTTTCAAGTGTTAGGTCTTGGGTACTTACCATATTCTTAAAATATTACCAGTAAACCTTAAGTGATTTCATTAAATGTCAGGCAAATACAATTAAGTGATAAATCAGAAAATAATAGAAACTACTTATGATAAAATTATCTTGCAGGAAGTTAAGAGAGGAAAAAACGAAACTATAAAAAGAAATAGTCAAGAAAGAGAGAATAATATTATAATATAGTTTTAACTGAAGTCCCAGCAGGAAATAAGAGAATGAGGGAAAAAACATTATTT
This sequence comes from Galemys pyrenaicus, assembly GCA_019455555.1. NCBI lineage: Eukaryota > Metazoa > Chordata > Mammalia > Eulipotyphla > Talpidae > Galemys > Galemys pyrenaicus. Next base: position 7,267,443 of record JAGFMF010011608.1, on the reverse strand, counting down.
GAAAAGATAAAGGGTAAGAATTTTTCAAAACTCACAAAAATTACAAATTCCCAAACTCATGAAGTCCAATATTCAAAGAAATATTGGCAGAAAACAAAATAGAAATCAAAACCAAAGAGATCCAAAGCTTTTGTCCTCTTAAGAACTAACCAAACCAAACCTCAGTCCATCCATCCCCATACAAAGTACAGCAGTAGCAAAACCCCTATGTGTCAGGGAAATATTGACAATAAAGGTTAAGAGAATATACAGCTGGCACCACAGAGCAGGACAAAGAGGAAGAATGTCTAACAGACATCACCAGTAGGAAAAGGGTGATGGATTCAGCAATTTTAAGCAGTGTGCAATTCATAAAAACTCGGTATCTGTAAAACCAATTAAGAGAATTAGAAAGTCGAACCACAAAATGATACTTTGAGGGGTATTTCACATACTTTTCCCCAAATGCATATATTTCTGCCCACTGGTAACACTTCAGGAGAGATATTAGAAGAGGTCTCTGGGTACGGCTGGTAAGGTCAACGAAGGACTTGGACGTGCCACTTGGAGGTGGCGCATTCCCTCCTCTCAGGTGCATGTGGAATTACACAACATGATCACGGTAAAGAGGGTCTCAGATTTCATCCCATTTCATTTTTATTTTTTGCATAGAAGAGCTGGGGTGTAGGCCAGAGGCGCAGGGGGTGAGATGACAGAGTGGGGGGCAGAACAGGTGGACCTACTGAAATACACTACTGAGGGGAGGAGTGGGTGAGGCAGGAGAGGTCTGCTGGCCTTGTGGGCCCCTGGCTGGGGCCTGAACTCAGGCCACATGGTGATGGTACCAAGACTAAAAGCCCTGGTCCTCAGGGAGGCCTCAGGTCTCAAATTTTAAAGAATATATTTTCAGTCTGTTTTCTGAAATCACAGTAAATAGTTCAGTTACAAATAATAAAGCCCAACACAATTGGAAGTAAGCACAAGTCCTGATATCTAAATATTGAAAGTAAAAAAAAAAAAAGAGTAATTCTCATGGATTCTCATGGATTGTTCTAATTCAAATCTTACCTTTATGTAATAATGTTATTTCACTTCTTTTCCTTTACTCAAAACCCATTTGTTCTTTACAAAAAGTAATGTGATTACTTTTCCTTCCTCCCACCAATCTATGATAGTCATATTATTTCTTCTGATATGCTATCAAATCCTATTCAAAACAAATATGGTTTTAGTTTTAAGGGTTAGAGCCCCTCACATGGCCACCTGTTGACTACCGGGTGTCACTTCTGTTATACACGTTCTTCCCACTCTTCATCCTTTTTAAGATTTATTTATTTATGCATACAAGAACTAGGGTACAGGCCAAAGATGTGGGGGGTGAGAAGATTCACCAGAGACAGAGTAGCAGAACAGGCAGGTCTACTGAGGTACACTGCTGAGGGGAGCAGCAGGCCAGGCAGGAGAAATCTGCTGTGCCATGTGGGTCCCCTCCCTGGGGGGATGGACCTCATACTGCAGTGGCTGCGGATGCTTCATAGTGCAGTGCTTACCCCTTGTGCGACCAGGGAGGCCCCCACTCTACATCCTTTTGACATCTTTGTTCCTTCCCAGTGGAGCTTATATTTGGTTTCTATTTTGGATTGTTGATGGGTTCTCTGTGATTGGCTAGGATTCAAAGTGTGTGTGTGAGTGTGTTTGTGTGTGTGTGTGTGTGTGTGTGTGAGTGATGCTGGGGAAGCTGCACTACTACATCCTGTGTTGGTGCCAGGGAGGCAAGAGAAAGTCTCAAGGTGACCTGTCCTCAGGGTAATTTGGATCTTTTATACTGGCAAGATAAAACCCTACATGAACATTCCTTATATATATTGTGTTGCAATATGAAATGCCATTCTCTGGACCCTATTGTTTTGATGTAGCCTTTCACTTAACCCATGCCCATTGAAATGATGGAAGCACATCCTTGATCTAGGAAGCCCAAGCTGTTCTTCAGCAACTGTCATCAACAGCAGATGACAAACCCCTGCTTACTCAGTCTGCTCCTCCTCAGATGAATTCATCTTTAGTTTCCAGGAGATTGATTACCTTGAAGATACTGGGACAGGTTTACTGAATGTAGGAAAGGCTATAAATTATGAGTAGCGGATGAGAAGAATTTAACAACACACTTATCTACTGAACATCAAAATTCTTTATTTAATAGTGATTATTCTGTAAACCTCAGTAATCAGTTATGAATCCATTTTTACCTTATCTTTTTAACAAAACAAAGTGTCAAGTTAGAAACTTCTCTAATCGTTGTTTTTTGAGTACAGGACAATGAGGTACATTTTAAAACCGAAAAGGAACACACGGGGCTTTTGGCACTGAGGGAGAGCAAGATCTAGTGTGGAGTGACAGCATGGGTTCCCTGGCAGCGTCTGAGGCCAGACTGGGTGGGGATTGGGACAAATGAGACTGAAGAGTTTGTCAAAGGGGAAGTGAACGAATGAACTGATGAAAAATAACACTTCTTTTGCAACTCTGCTTAGGGTTTGTTTCTGTGGGATCTGACCAATAGGAGGCGCTAGGGAGAAGACAGATCCATCCTCTGACTGTGTGTCTGGCAGCTGATAAGGCTTATCCAATGACTTTAGTGCCCCCCAGACAATCTGCTATAGTGCCAGTGTCTGTGGAGTGACTCCAGAACCCTGGACTCCAATAACTTACTTTCCAATGGCCCTCCAACCTGAGGAGGGGGTAGCTTTCTTCAGTTGCTAAAAAGAGTTACCCCATTATCTTATGTTTAGCTTCTCTGATCTTCTAACTTTTGTGTAATAAAATCCTTTGTGTCAAGGTCTGTCTTTCTTAAAATGTCAAATGCTTTCTGCTTTTAAGTTTGACCCAGTATTTATTTTCTGTTGCTATGTATCAAATCACATTAATTTATAATAGCAGCTTAAAAGAATATGCATTTATTTCACAATTCAAGGTCTAAACCCCATGTGAACACCTTCGGGTTCCCTGTTTCGGGTCTCAGGAGGCTGAAATGAAGGTGCCACGGGGGCAGGGTTCTTCTCTGGATGGTCTGGGGAAGAATGTTGTTTTCAAATTCATTTAGGCTCTCAACAGCATTCCTTGCTTGCAGTTACAGGTCTTCATTTCCTTGCCTGTCAGCTCTGGGTCTCTCAGACTCTGCTTCACTCATACTTGGCTCTTCCACACCAACAGTGCAGTACATTCATTCCTCTGGTCCAAATCCTCTAATCCTTTGAAAATCTATGATGTCCTTTTCCACCCACAAGTGGAGAAAGTCACCATCATGTATGATCAAATTAAAACCACCTGAATGACTCTCAAGTTTAAGGTCAACTGATTAATAATACTTATCACAATTGCAAAATCCACTTTGCATCCTAATCACTGAAGCAGTACCAGGCGAGGTCATCATGGAACTCTGCCTCCTACAGGCAAATCCATGCATTTGTGGTCCATGTTTCTGGCACCTGCAGGTTTGTGTCCTTGAGCCAATTACTTAACCACCAAAGATTTTGGGGTTCTCATTTGCTCCTGACTCTACTTGTTGGAGATTGAGGTTCTTTGGGCCAACAAAAAAAGTACTATAGGATTTGCAATTTCTCTTCTGACTGGCATGCGTGTTTTATTTCATTATGATAAGGAGTGAACTGTGTTTCACTGAAAACACTTAAGAATAGTCCAGAGAAGGGGCATCCCTGGTAGCGCAGCGGGTTGAGCACCACACTGTGAAGCGTCCACCACACATCAATGCAAGTTTGATCCCCAGCCAGGGAGGGGACCCACACGGCGCAGCCTCTCCTGCCTTGTCTGCTGCTCCCCTTAGCAGTGTATTTCAGTTCATCTGCCTGTTCTGCTCTCCACCCTGTCTCTGGTGAATCCTCTCACCTCCCACGACTCTGGCCTGTGCCCCAGCTCTTGTGTGCATAAAAAAAAAAAAGTCCAGTGAAAAGGTCAGTAATTTATTGTATCAGCTTCCATGTTTAGGAGTGAGCTGCTACTTTTTTCCTGCCACCAGGGCTGCAAGGCTGACATGAATGGTTAACTTTGCACTCAGTGTTCAGAGGGACTCTAATGTGATGGTGGGCTGGAGGCCATAGCAGGGTGGGGCTCACAGGAAACCGTAAGCAGGAGCCTCAGACAATATTGCCAGTCTGGGGGTCTCAGACACCACATACACACCTCTGAACTTTGGTCATCTCATTTGTAAAAAGAAGGAGTTAGACGAGGGGGGCTCCCACAGTCCTTTCAGTTTCAACAGTGAATGATCCTCCTCCAACCTAAACCCCTGGTGATAATAAAACGTAGTGATTACATGAATAATGAGATCATATGCTTGTAAAATTTTCATGCAGAGAGGAAGCAATGTACTTTAAACAAACTCATTGGAAAATTATGGAAACTGTCTTCTTCATTAAAATATGTCAGTATATGGTTTGGAGATGTTACAATTCTACCCTTTTTTCCTTAGATCTAGTATTTCTATATTTTAGGTATATGTGTGTGTATATGCTATATATTTCTATTATGTGTGTATATATAATATGATGGTATGATTAATTACGAAATCCCATTATACAGCAATCACATACTGCCCTCTTGTGGCTAACGATCAAAGCACAACTTATATGATAATCAAATACTGCCCTCTTTTGGTTGAAGCACACCTTTTCTCCTTGTGACACCAAGAACTTTTATATTCTAAGCCCTTACTGTGGATTTGCTTTTGATGATATAGAATTCACCTGCTTCACAACTTGGTTTAGTAAACCTAGGGAGTCTAAAGGAATTAAAATACAACTTGGAGTGTAATCTATACTATTATTTTAACTGTTTATTAGTCTACGAGATCCACATTTCACATTGCATTTTAGAAAGGATGTGATACATTCTAAAAAACAAAATGGTTTTCTTATAATTATTTTTTGATATATTTGGGTTTGTGAAGGAGCTGGATAAGTAATTTGTGCTGCTCCCAAACTAGTCAAACTGCATTATGATTTTTTTTTCCTTTTTACCTGTTTTCAATGATGCCCCCTTTTCGATTTACATTTTTTATTGTACAGCCTTGGAGTCAGACTGCCCAGTTTCAAATCCTGACAAGTGACTTAATAATCTTCTTCTGTGCCTCAGTCTCCTCAGCTCTAAGAAGGGAGTAATAATTGCACTTATAATTGCTGTTATGAAGATTAGTGTTAACAACTCATCAGTGAATTTGTAGATAGCATTTAGGATGGACCTGGAGTGATAACTAACATGATTAGCTTCTGCAGTGATAATGTATTTCAGTTTTCAAAAAGTATAACATTTCGCACTTGTACCCAGCAGCCCATGAAGAAGCCCCTGTGGTCCCTGACCCAGCAATCCAGTTACAGTGGAGTGTAAGCCCTCCACTGAGTGTGCGTGGGGCCTACTAATTCCTTTCTCATTAAATCAGCAAAAAGGATGGGGCTGTAAATCACTGTAAATCTCAAAAGGATCACGCCTTCCCTCTGCTCTTCCTTTCTTACTCTTTTTTGGCTCTTGGAGCTGTTGCTCTAGGAAGCAAGATACCACGCTGTGAGTTGCTATGTGAGGATGCACAGGCATAAGGAACTAGATTTCTGACCAAATCAGTGAGGGCTAAAGCCTGATAACAGCCCTTTCCAGAGAAATACACTCAAGGATTCAAAAATATCGATAGTTGAAAGCTGTGATTTCTTTAGTTTTTATAACAAGACATAATCTAAGTACTCTCTGTTCATAAGTAAATAACTAGAAATCATTTTCAAGTTGAAAATGGTTCATTTGTGTGTTAAAACAAGGAATTATTTGATGATAAGTACAGTCTTCATTGAACTTCTACAACAGCAAGAAAATTAAAGTGAAAACTTTATAGCTTCATTTACCACTTGATGGCGCTATAATGTTGGTGAACACTTAAAAACAGCACTGTGGTTAGGAAAGCAATCTTTCTGAGAAATGCTGATAAAATGTATATTCTAATGATTAGTTGGAATGGTTCTACAGATTCCTGCCCTCTCTCTCACCAAGCAAGTTCTTTAACTTGTTGAAGAGAAAACTGCATAAGCCTGGGGTATTAGTAGAAAATGATTTGCTGATTTTTATCTTCAATATAGAAAATTAGAGTAGGATATTCCTTGGGAAATACTTAAATACTTGGATGAGGAAAGATATAACTAGTGAAAATTAAAAGATGAATATTAGGTCTTCCAAGTGTCTGTGTAAGGATATAATATGGAGAACAGGCCTGGGAAAGTTTTTTGTGTCAAGCAGAGGTAGAGAAAGACTGTTGTTTGCAAAGCCAGGATAAGACACAGAAGGTGAAGGAGTTGGCCACAGGCAGGCAGACATGATTCACATTGGGATCTTTATGGCCTTACTTCCCTATTCAAGTCATTTTATTTGGTAAACATAGGCTCCCATGCCCTGATCTAAAAACTTTGGGGCTGTCTGTGCTCTAGAATTCAAAATTTTTCAAAGGAAAAAAAAAACAGTATGTATGTCACGTCATGCATAATATCCCCAGCTACATCTGCGATAGTAGCCTTAAATAAATGTGTTGTCTCAGGCTAGCCTCCACCAAATTCAGACTTTGCAGTAGCGATTCAGGAACGGAGGACGTCTGTCGGGACAAGATCTGAAGAGCAAAGGAGGTAGGACTGGGCAGGGAAGAACGTTCCAGCAAAGTGTCAGGCTTCATAGGGGGAGTTTCAATTTGGTACAGTCCCTCAGAGTCGACCCAAACTGGGGTGAGGATGAGTTTTCATACCCTCCATGTGGATTCACCGTCAGATACAGGTTGCTGCTGGGAGAAAGGATAACCTTTGGTCTTGCAGATTTCCTGAGCCCCAAGACTGCTGACAAATGGAGGTCCTTCTGATACATTCCTTTCAGAAGATGAGAGAAAGAATCCTTCATTCCTGTGGCATGATGCCCAAATCCCCATCCAGAGGGTTTGAGTCCCACGTTGCTCAGCCTTTCTCAGAAAAATGCTACTCAACTTTTTCATTAACCACCAAAACTTGGTGGAGAATACCACGAGGTGCCCAGTATCACCTGGGACCCCTCATATTGCTCCCTGCCCCCTTTGCACCACTTCTGCTGGTGAGGAGAGGCTGCTGCTCCCGCTGGTATGTCAGCTAGCTCCACTTGCATCCTGCTCCTCCTTGCAAGAGGAGCATGAAATGTCAAGGAGACAATTATTAGTTTACATTCCACAGGGCTCTTGCTGTGTGTTCTGGTGGAAGTGTTCCACTTTGGAAGGAAGAGCACCCAGAGTGGCAGGGATGACAAGAACAAATTAGCTAAGTGACTCACTGAGAGTCCTGATAAACACTGTTAATCCTGCCCCTATATTTTGGTTCCGGGACCCATGTATGCTTCCTGTGGACACAGTATCTTTTTTTTTTTTTATTTTAAGATTTATTTAATTATGCACACAAGAACTGGGGTACAGGCCAGGGGTGTGGGGAGTGAGAGGATTCACCAGAGACAGAGTGAGGAACAGAACAGGGAAGATCAACTGAAACACACTGCTGAGGGGAGCAGCGGGCAAGGCAGGAGAGGTTTGCTGCGTCATGTGGGTCCCCTCCCTGGCTGGTGATCGAAGTAGTGTTACAGTGGCTGCTGACAGCTTCATAGTGTTGCATCTTAATCTCTTCTGCCACCAGGGAAGTCTCAGGGACACAGAATCTTATAAATGTCCCTAATTAAAGTGAGTATTCTGTCCTGAGGAATAGTGCTGCTCTAAGTGTCCACCCTGAGCTGGCAGATCAACTTTACCTTCAGCAGACTATTCTATCACTTCAGCAGCTCAGCAGTTTTTGAATGGTACAGTAACGAATGTGACCAGAGGAGTATGTGTCATGGACCAACTGCAACCCCCCTTTTCTATAAAGGGTTATTTTGATCTGACATAAATGATGTGGAATCTTGAAATGATGAATCGTACATTTTAGAAAGCTATGACAGTGATGCTAGCTCCCATGGGCAGGAAACAACTCTGTAATGGTAAAATGTAAATGTGTCTGTTCCTGTCAAAATCAATCACTATGGAAGTGAGGTGGAAGAGGCCCAGGTGTCCTCAGCTGACCTGCAAGGTACTAGTTGGTGGTATTAGGAGGGATGAGCAATGGTTCCTACTGCTAGCAGGCTGGACATTCCATAACTTTGGTAAGGATGGACTCATGAGAACGGTCACAGCATATGGTAATGCCCACCAGAGACCCTACTTAGCAAAGTAGGAGCCTATGATACTCTTGGGACATTAGTTTCCCTCTCCAACATGGTGGACACATCTGTGTGTGTCCACTTGTAAGCACTGGGGTGCTGGACAGGCTGGCCATGCCCACTCACTTCTGTCCACCAGGGTGCTGAGTGCCTGTATCATGGTTGAGGGTCTCTGTTGGCTATTACCATATGCTGTGATCATTTTCTTAAGTCCAACTTCACACCTCAACCCAGAACGCCTTGCAACTCATCTTTTAATATTTCTTTTACCAGGCCCTTGATCAGCTACACCATCGGCCACTACCTACGATTACTTAAATGTAGCAAGCTTAGGTTTAGGCTTAGCAACACCTGGAGGTTCTGAAACACAAGGAGAGCAGAAGCAGACTGGGCACTGGGATCTCAGGTCACAACAGATCATTGCAATTTCTCAACCAGGACCCTGGGCCAGTAAGGGATAGGAGGAGAAATACAACTTCAGTAAAAGGTTAGAGGGAACTCAGCAAATTCTCTTAGCCTGGTGGCCACTAGCTGACAACACAAATCGACAAACAATAAAATGAGACAAAACATGTATCTGGTTATTTCAAAATGCTATCAAAGACATGGTAGAAAGAAAAATTCTAAGAACGCTCCAATGTCTATATATGCAGATTTTTGTCATCTAAATTCAATTTATTTTAAATCAAACAAAACCAACTTTGAGAAAAAGGAAGGTGCAGCTTGCCAGAGATTTTTATTTCTAGCATTGGTATATTTTTCTTGTTCTCAAATTTTGGAATCATCTCTGACTCATATCTCCTTAGATCCAGTTCTTATCATTCTTTCTTAAAAGGCATCTGATATACTCATTATGCTTTGTTTCCATCTCTGATTTCTACTCCATTTACCTTTTGATTCTGGACTAATGTCCTAACTGAGCTTTCCTGCCTAAATGAGGCTGCCTACCACTGAGATAAGTCTTCCTGAAAACTCTATTTTCGACACTGTATCCTTGGCCCCAGACCATAAAAATACAAATAAAACCTACTTGTTAAGCACCCTTAAACAATTTTAAAAAGAAGGCCCACCTGAGAAAATATATTTGCAATGTTTGAAGAATTAGTTTAAACTAGTAACCACATGAGAGATGCTAGTAACCTGGCAAGAAAAGACAGTCACCAAAGAAAAATAGGGAAAAATCAAGCAGTAACTCAGAAATAAAATTTTAAAGAGGCAGTACACGTGAAAAACCTGTCAGTTAATCATCACCACATCAGGTAAATCAAATCACAACTCCTCTCCTTTCTCTGCTACCCAGAGTAGGATCCATCCTGCATCGTTCTGGGTTCCCATGGTAACCTGAAGGGAAACTTTCACAATCGCCCCGAGCCCCTGATGCAAACAGGGGAGCGTGTCCTCCAATTTCTGCAGCAGAGCCCACTTAGGTGGCACCAACCGTGTCTTCCAAATAGCACACTGCATGCACCAAAGGAAAAGAGGTGGCACTTACATCGTAACGTGAGGAGAACCTGCGCGCAGCTTCTGCTGGCAGCCCCTGCTGAGGTCAGTGCCACGTGACCCCGGCACGCAGGCCGGCCAGCCACGCCACGTCAGCAGCTCCAGGCGCACGGCTGGTTGCAGCTCTTCTGGAACCGTCACTAACCAGATCCAAGCGGCCTTCATGTGGGAACCCGACTCTCCGTGCTCCTGAGGCCAGGGCGGGCATCCCACCTCTCACACAGGTGCCCACACCTGCCAGCGTCGCCGCGCACTACCCATGCTCCCCAGCGCTGGGAGCACGTGCTCAAGCTGGGCATGCCGGGTGGGCGGGGCCGGGAGTCCTGCGCATGCGTGGCCCCTTCTCCCATGAGCCCCCGCGGGAGGTCTCACCTGAGCTCTGTTTCCTCCAGGGCCTGAGAAGATGGGAAGTGAAGGCTGGCGCAGGTGAGGAGGCTGTGACCGAGGGGGAGGATACAGGTAAAGGGCCACTCTGGTCTTGGGCTACTGTTGTCGCTTGGCCGAGGCTGGGGAGACTGGGTGGGAGGGGAGGTGGGCCCAGCACCTAGACAGCGGCTTCCATCCAGGGCCCAGCACCTCACACAGCAGGTGGAAAGGAGGGCGACAGAAATGCAGCCGTTTCTAGGAATTATTATTTGACTCGCAGGTTGGTTATGGTGAAAAGGAAAGATTATTTCCATGATCAGGGACAGCGGGGGATGTCGCCCTTCTGGCAAACACTTTTGGACTGAACGTAAATTGGTGCGAACTTTCAGGAGGAAGCGTCCCTAATGTGTTTTTAAATTTTCAAATTGAAAAATTCATATACCCTTTGACCTGGGTTTTGCGCTTTTTCATTTTATCCTAAGGAAATAGTCATTTGCACAAAGATTTACCTGTAAACGTCACAAAATATTTATGACTGAAAAGTGAAATATGAGAAAAAATTGATAAGAAATTATCCTTAAAAAGTTGTATAAGCCCCTCATGGTAAAATACTGTACGCAGTCATCAGGGTGATGTAGTGGATAGTTTCATAGGGAAATAAATTCAAGATACAGTACTACACAACAAAATCAAATGACAATATTTATATTATGCAAGGATATTTTAAAAAAATTAATGTCTTTATACTCCACATGTACATGGATCGTGGTATTTATCTTTCAGTGTTCCAAAGCAATGTTGTCTCAATAAAAATAAATACATTTACAGTCAGCTGGGGGAAAAAAGGTACATAAATAGGGAAAAAAAGGACTAAAAATTCATAGCCCAAGATATTAACAGTGGTTTTCTCTCAGTGGTCTTTCTGTTTTAATTAAAAAAAATTACATCTATTAAAATATAGCATATCGTCAATAAAGTGAACATTTTTAATGATATATAACAATGCAAATATTTGGAAACATTATTTCCATGCCAAAGATAGTACCTAGGAACCACAAGCCCCATCAACACCAAACATGGTAGCCCTTTCTTTTATCATGTCTCCCCACTTCAGTTCCTTCAATCAGCACAATCTCCCCCTTAGTCTGAAAGCATTATAAGAAGGGAGACCCTGGCTGCATGGTAATTCTTCAGCATTTGGGTTCAGGGAAAACATACATAATTGTCAACCAGATAACTGACAGATTGCAGATACTGGATTAAGATTTCCCTTCTATTTACGGAAGTAGCTATATTCAAGGATGGTGTATTTTTATTGTCATTTAAATGTAAGTATTTATGAATGTTTTCTCTAGCTAATTTTGTCTCTAATTGCACTTAATAAATAGGAAATGTCTGTATTTAATCTTGTGCCAAGTTCAAAGAATAATCAGTAGTTGCCATCTCTTTAGGTATTTGCCATTAAATTATATCCGTGTGTTATAAAATCATTTTTTAATCCAAAATAACACCTAAACAAACACATCTGTCAGCAAATATTTATAAACATAAACATGGCCAATGCATATGCATTAGGTCACCGGGAATGGTATTTCTTGTGGTTAAATTCTGAACAGCAGCAGGTACTGCAAGAAACAAATTCCTAGAACATGAGCAATCTTCATTTTTAGCACAACATAAACTTTCATTTTATGATACTCATTTCACAATATTAAAAGAAAAAAACAGTAGCCTCATTATGTTGATTAAAACCAAGACAAGGTTTATGGGGAGCAGCTACTTACAAAACACAACCTAGGGTTCATCATCTGGGGGCTAACCAGCTTCAGTACCTGAACCCTAAGGCCTAGAGATGAGGTCTCCTAGCTTTACTTCTGTAGCTTTAATGGACTTTGCATGGACCTTTTAAAATGTGTGTTCCCTGTCTGCTGATCGTTTAGAGGACACATCCTTCTTTTATGTCACATGTAGGATTATTTCCAAGTTCAATGAAATGTCCATCCTGTCCTGTGTCTTGACTTCAGGTGACCAGCTGAACTACCAGATGTTTCTCTTCTTGGTGATGTTTCCCAGACTCCCATTGCTGCTTCTGCTGTTCAGGCATCTTTAATGTAAACTCCAATTGTTTGCAGCACAACAGTGGTATTGGACATATTCGGTGTGCTCCTCCTCCCCCACATACTCTTTTTCTCCCAAGTTTCAAACAGTCTTCAAGGATTTTATTCATCAGCTTGTTTTGGACAGAATCTTTGAAGTTTCTTCTCCTGCTTTGATTTTATTAGTCTGGGATACGAGGACAGTCTGCTTATCATTCCTCGGTGTTCCTGCTGCTTCTGGTTTCTTCCTAGTGGAAACCTGACCTCCTATGGCATCTTTTTCATCATCTAACTCTTAGAACTTTCTGTATTATTTGCTTTTCCTTCCAGTTCTTCCTACTCATCTTTTTTTTCATGAAGTTCTAGTTGCTCTCAGTGTCTTATTTTCTTCTTCCTTTCTTCCACCGATCTTTGCAACAAGTGTATTTAGTAGCCTAATTTCTTCATTCTTTTCATCTACTTGAAAGTCAGTGTTCTCAGACATAACTTTTTTTAAAATTTTTGTATAGAAGAACTAGGGTGTAAGCTATAGTTTTGGGGGGTGGGTAAGAGGATTCACCAGAGACAGAGTGGGGAGCAGAACAGGCAGATTGACTGAAATACACTATTGAGGGGAGCAGTGGGCAAGATAGGAGAGGTCTGCTGAGCCATTTGTGGATCAGCTCCCATGCCAGGGATTTAACTCCTAGGCCACCAGGGAGGCCCCTCAAACATCACTTTAAGTCTGTCATTGATGAGAATATTCAGAAGGCTCTTCACAGTCTTTTTCTATATAGATTTGCATCTCCTTTTCCTCAGTGTCTTCAGGTGCCATCTCTTTGTTAACTTTTGACAGTTTATTTAATCAGCCTCTGAGTATGTGTTTCTTCTACTGTCAGATCTTAACTTTCCTATAATCTTCACAAGAAAATGGATTTATCAGTGTCACCTTGTGATAGTGTCTTAAATCCAGAAAAAAAGTCATGCATATCTCCCCAGCAATGAAATGTGTAAGCCTTAAATTTTCAAGGTCTTTCTTGATAACAAATTTGTGCTTTCTGTATTCTTGCTAATTCTTTTGTTGAATTGTCACAGTAACATCCATTGGGAACAGGGCTTGCAACTAATTTTTCAGTTTAATATGAAAGGATATAGAACAGTCAGGCGGAAGGGATTTAAAAGTCAAGGTCTAGGGGAAAGTGTGTGAGGTTTTCACACCATTGCCATTCTCCTGAATCTCCCTGTATTCACCAACCCAGCAGCTTCAAATATAACATAGTTGTGAACCAAGACATGAACATGTCAAATAAAGCACACTTATGTGGATGGTGAGGCAGCAGTATTGAACTGGAGTTACCACTGATAATCTGGGAACATATGATTGACTTAAGACATTGTTAGAATATGGTGGAAAATTGCCTTTTCTTATGTTCATACTACCGCCAGGCTTTCATAGACAGTGAGAAAAATTAGGGTAAATAGTTCTTAAGAATTTGAGGACATCAAATTTGGGGGGGAGGATAAATGGCTTTTAAAAGAAGGAAATGTATCAGCATTTTCAAAATGAAATCATAGGACTGAAAAAAAAGATGTGACTTTTAAAAATTCTACCATATGGTAAGTACTTTCTTATATATTAACTTCTTGAAGCTATGTATCCATTCCACAGGCTATATATAGAAAAGAGTTTAGTCTAGCTAGTTTAGCAGAAATACTAAAGGAAATTAAACATCTCCTAGAATCTTTGGGAAAACTGGGGGAAAACCAGACTTAGATGCTGTACTGACAAGGAATGGTACAGGAAGGAAAAAAAAAATCCCAAATAGGCCCAGGACATAAAAATTATTCTTAGAAGTGAGAAATCATGCAGGAAAGTATTATTAATGACATTGTGAGAAACAGTAAGTACATTAGAAAACACTCAGTAACTTTCTTTTTATATATATATATATATATTTTAAAGATTTATTTATTTATGCATACAAGCACTGGGGTACAGGCCAGAGTCACGGGAGGTGAGAGGATTCACCAGAGACAGAGTGGGGAGCAGAACAGGCAGACTGACTGAAACACACCGCTGAGGGGAGCAGCGGGCACAGCAGGAGAGGTCTGCTGCACCATGTGGGATCAAACTCGTGCTGCAGTGGCTGTGGTTTCCTTCATAGTGTTTTGCTTAACCCACTGCGCCACCAGGGAGGCCCCACACTCAGTAACTTTCATATGATTAATCTTCATCCAATATCAGGGGCATTGGATGTTTGTCCTTCATGCTAAATGACTTTAAATTTAGTTCTAATGATGTTTAAACAAATTTTACAAGTTATAAGACACTTTGCAAAGTGATCATCAACTAACAGGGTAGGGTAGATTGTATAATTTTCTTGCAGTTAGTTGTTCCTTCCCCACCTTTGTCATTCTCCCTCAGTAGTAGACAGTTGATCCTCTTGTCCTGTTGACAGTGGTTGAGCCACATAACTTGTTTGGGACAAGAGTGTAAGTGCATGGGACATATGCCTGTTCAAACAGAAGCTTGAAGTGCCTTACCTGGGTGGGCTTCATCCTCTGTTATGAGAACATCATGTCTCAGGATTTATTAGCACCCTTAATAAAATAGTTATGCCAACAAAATGACCATATAGCAAAAGGAGAGGTTTATTCCACAGGGGACTTGGTCTAGTAAGAGATACAACTACAATTTAATTCAGATATGGTAAGAATTAAAATGAATTTTCTTTAAAGCAATGGTAAAATTACTAGGAAATAAATGTAGTTATTATTACTGGAGAGTTCAAAAATAAGGCAAAGGGTAATATAAATATAAGGCAAAGGCAGAAATAGTAACTCTTAGATAAGAGGGTATCATTACTTTATATCCAGGATCTTACAGAGTGGTATTGCTGGTCCTCAGTTTACTTAATTTTCACTAGTTGGTACTATCCACATCTGCCTGTATTATATAATATTAAGTGATTGATTAACAAACTTTATTAGAAAACAAGGTAAAACTTTAATGTAGTTTCTTCATTACTCTAGTGTATATAACTTCACAGTTGCAAGTGTTTGATTATAAACAAGCCTCTTAAAGTTTATATAAGAAGCAAAGCAGGAAGTGGTTATGTTGGGGCATTGATAGTGCATGCTTAAGGCATGATATAAAAAGTACTGAATTTTTATATTTGTATGCTCTCAGGATAAATTTTCCAGTAGGAATATAATGCCTTATCTCAAAAATATGGACCAGTGAAGCTATGCATTCTCTACAAATGCACTAGAGGCTTTAACAAGCATCTCTGCTGTCAGTGAAACCATTTTAGAAGATGCATATGGAAAACTTAAATACATATTCAAGAAATGTGAAAAGGCATGTATTAATAAGGTAATTATAAACAGTTTTGAATATTTGTTTGTAATACATTTAATAAATATTGAAAATTGCTATTTTATAATTGTATATGTAACTAAATGTTAGTATAGTATAATTAGTTAAAAAAAAAAAATCTTTGACTATACCTAGGAGTGGAATCACTGGGCCATGTGGTAAGTCTGATAATGGAACTGAGGTATCTACCAGAGTAAGAGGGTTCAGGGAGAGAGCAAAGTCAGAAGAGAGCAGGGTGTATTAGGGTGGAGAACTATGGGTGTTTTTGTGGTGGGTGTGGTATGGTACCAATATGTGCAAGGAAGATCCTATACCTCTAAATAACAAATGTTGTAAAACAATGTCACATCAATTTTTTAAAATGTCAAAAAGAAAAAAAAAATAGAAACCCCCCTTTAAGCACTCTCCTTGGGAAAGTGGGAAAAGGCTTTATATTTTGGGTTAACTCGTAGTGTTATAGGGCAGGGAGAGGGACACTTTAGAACCCCCAAACCTGCCCTTTTTAAATGGATTTTGCTACTTGCTGCATTAAGATAAACATATAAGACTTTTTTTTTAAGATTTATTTATTTATGCACATAAGAGCTGGGGTACAGGCCAGAGTAGTGGGAGGTGAGAGGATTCACCAGACATCAGGGAGAAGAACAAGCAGATGGACTGAAATACACTGCTGAGGGGAGCAGCAGGCCAGGCAGGAGAGGTCTGCTGTGCCATGTGGGTCCCCTCCCTAGCTGGCGGCAGGGATCGAACTCATGCTGCAGTGACTGCGGTTTGCTTCATAGTGCGTTGCTTAACCCACTGCGCCACCAGAGAGGCCCCCATATAAGACTTTTAATGGAAAGGAATTTTAATACAATCAGGGAACAATACAGAAAGGACAAAGAATATAGTTACTAAGTTAAGCATTTAAAGTTACTCCTTTTTTTTTTAAAGATTTATTTATGCATACAAGAGCTGGGCTACAGGCCAGAATCCCGGGAGGTGAGAGGATTCACCAGAGACAGCGGGGAGCAGAACAGGCAGACTGAAACACACTGCTGAGGGGCGCAGCAGGCGAGGCAGGAGAGGTCCACTATGCCATGTGGGTCCCGTCCCTGACCAGTGGCAGAAATCAAACTCCTGCTGCAGTGGCTGCAGTCTGCTTCATAGTGTGTTGCTTAGCCCACTGCGCCACCAGGGAGGCCCAAGTTACTCATTTTTTTGAGGGTATAAGTCTAGCCAAATGGGATTGGCCTAAAACAAGGCCCAAAAGCCTGCCATAAGTTTAAAGGACCTTTCAGTAGAGACCTGTAGAAAAGGGTTAGAAAGAGTTAGACAAATCTGGGAGGAAAAGAGCAAAATTAAAATTAAGATGGGAGCTGCCATTGTTAATCTCCCCACGGGTCTTTTACCCACATCTGTTCTAACTAGTTTAAGAAAAAAGCAACCACAGTTTTTTCACATGTTCCTCTGCTTTATGTGCCTCCTCCAGGTCTCCCTGCTGCTTTCCATCCTTCTTCCTTCTTCCTTCCTTCTGTCGTTTCCAACATTTTCTTATTTTGCTTAGCTCCACTCACTTAGGGCAAAACTGAAATTCTTAAACTTTCCCCTTTTCTAAAAACCACCCTGTTACAGTAGTAGGAATACATGGTGTTTATCCATTCTTTAGCATTTTTCTGTAAAGTTTATCAACTATCATTAATTAATTTTTCAGCCCTTTCCCACCCAGGATCAGATCACTCATTTACTAATCAATTAAAAAGTCTAGAATGTAATTTGCAAGAGGAAATGTTGATGTCTCTCAACTCTAGGTGCCTAAGATTCGATAGAAAGGCAGAGGTCTTATTTAATCATTCTAACATGTGTGATTATTTTTCTTTTCATTAATGGAGAAGCAGCTAAAATTCAAGAGCCAAAGTTAATGTGTCGCCTTAGGCTCATGTTACACCTCAGCTAATTAGGGAGCTGCTGAGCCCAGTCTGACAAGCAGTGATCAACTACTGTCATTGGTAAAGAGGCAGCTAAATTCGTCCCCTTCAACCACCATTTTTAAAATAGAATTTCATGAAAACTGGAAAGGCACATTTCTTTAAAAATGGTAAAATATATATATATATACATACATATATAATTCCAATTTAAGATATTTTTCCACATAATTATAAAATTCCAGTATTTTGGGCTGACTTTTACAAATAAGTAAGGACATATTTTTTAACAGTTTCAAATATAACTTTCAAGTACATTTTTCCCATCAGTTTTGAAATTAAAATTAGAATTTTATTAAAATAAGAATTTTGTTTTTCCAATTGAACAAACTGAGACAAAGGAAAACTAAATACCATGTCAGTGGCAGGATTAAGGTATACATTCTCAACAATCAAGAGAATTTATGGTCAATAACTATGTTCTATTACAATTATGTTTCTAGTCTTTAACATTCTGAGGTGATGGGATGGGTGTACCAGTGAAAGCCATAGCTGGTACCTCACTGGGTGAAAACTCAACTAGAGAATTAAACTAAAACCAGCTTGGTAGAAATAAATTAGGGAAAATTACCTAGTAATTTATAAATTGCAAATGGTAATTTAGTAATTTAATTAGCAGTTAGTATTAGTAATTTATCAGACAAATGCATTTCAAAAAAAATATGAGACCATTGTTTCTTTAGAGTCCTTTATTATCACCATATCTGAATGCCAGCATGGATTATAATATGAAAAGCAACACTTTAGTTCTGAAGTTACTTGGCTGATGTAATAATATCAGGACATATATTGATTCAGGAACAACCACATTATACAGAATTTAGGGTGATTAGAGATAAAAATATAAATAGCTTCTACAGATTTATTATACCCTTACCTGCCTTAATCAAGAGAATTCACTAAACATCATTAAATCTTTGACGCGGGGAGGGGGTGTCAAAGGAGGTGGGGGGGGACGATCCCTGGTGGCCTAGGGGTTGTTTCAGAGTTATCACCTGGAGGGCCTGAGTTTGACCCCAGGCCAGGGAGGGGAGCCACATGGCACAACAGACCTCTCCTGCCTCACCCGCTGCTCTCTCCCCTCAGCAGTGTGTTTCAGTGGATCCACCTGTTCTGCTCCCCACTCTGTCTCTGGTGAATCCTCTACCATTAACCTCAAACACACCTCTGGCTTACATCCCAGCTCTTATATGCATAAATAAAAATAAAACTTTTTTTTTTTAAATAACAACAAAAACCTTTGTTTGACCATTCAGAGTAATCATTATACTTGAATTGTGGACTACACCAGGAAACATTTCCTCTCCTGCTTCTCCCATCCTTGATGTAACACTATGTGTGGGCCATGTTTTTTTTGCCAATTTTTCCAGACAGCTGTGTTCGAACTGCTCCTAACTTTTTGCTCTTATGATTGTAACTTGTGGATGTAAGACCATTTCTTAGTTTGGAATCTTTTTTATTCACCAGTTTCATGTTAGGTTGAATCTGAGGACTAACACATTTCAGAAAAACAAGCCTTAGAACTAGCAAACAATTATTGTTAATTGGATTTACTACTTCCGGTTTCACTTGAGAAGCTATAGTGGGGAGTAAACCCAGTAAAAGAACTGAGTCCATCTCAAGGTCTGCCTTGCAGGAGGTAGAATCACAATGGGACCCTAATTTGGTATAGAGTATCCCATCCTGGACACTCTAGTTATCTGACACATGAGAAATGAGTGTGACCTCATAGGTTATTGGTACGTGAGGTTACCCTATTTAGGGAAGAAAACAGACTTGAGAGTATAAAATCAATCCTGAAATGGGGTCACTTTCTCTGAGAAGATATAATTACTGTAAACCAGAAACTAGTCCATTCCTATACCTCTATTCCAGATCAGAATTCTCCCTCATTATCATGAAATCAGCACTGATTTTGTCCCTTTGGTTATTGGTGGGGCTGTAAGAAGGTGATAAAGAGAAGTGGGGCTTTTATTGTTATGACTGTTGCATTAATAATGGGAGTAGAGAATTCAGCAGGAAGAGGTCCCTATGGAAAGCAGCTGCCACGTTGTTTGACTCAAGATGTGTGTGAAATATACATGAAAAAAAATACCGTTTTTACTGCTAATTGTACTTAAGAAGATGAGGCTGATGGAAGTCAAAAATAGAATTTGAATAAGAAATGGGCATTATGTCATCAGAGAAATGCAAATCAAAATCACTATGAGATACCACCTCACCCCAGTGAGAATGGCACATATCAAAAAAAGTAGCAACAACAAATGTTGGCG
>JAGFMF010011608.1:7206686-7247174 GCA_019455555.1 Galemys pyrenaicus | reverse complement strand
TGATGGTGCACTGGTGAGATGGTGATGGGGAATACATGGGGATTACAATTAATGGCAAGTATATGTAAATTTTAAAATATTTTAATAAAGGAAAAAAAAGAAATGGGCATTATGACTACCATTTATTACTTTCACTTACATTTTTCCTTGATCAAGATCATTTCAGAAATCTGAGGTTGTTGTAAAGTTTTTCTTTCTTTTTTTTTTTTTTTTATGAGTTACTCTGAGAGTAATTTAGTCGTGTAATTTGGCCAAACCTAGATAAAAGATAAAAGCTGGGTTGCTTTGAAAAGTAGATTTTTGCTGCTTGGGATCAACACAGTTAATAAACACACACACACCCACAGACTTCAGTGAGAAAGAATATGCTGTCTATGCTATAAATTATTTCCCTGTTTTTATAATATGTACATTTAGATATTTTGCTAGTTTAAGTTATCCTTATCAGATCTCCTTTTGCAAATTGTCATAATAAATATTTATTTGTTATTTTAAAAAAAGATTTATTTATGCATACAAGAGGTGGGGTACAGGCCAGAGGTGTGGGGGTGAAAGGATTCACCAGAGACAGAGTGGGGAGCAGAACAGGCAGACTGACTGAAATACACTGCTGAGGGGAGCAGCAGGTGAGACAGGAGAGGTCTACTGTGCCATGCGGGTCCCCTCTCTGGCTGGGGATCAAACTTGTGCTGCAGGGGCTGTGGATGCTCCATAGTGCAGTGCTTAATCCCTTATGCCATCAGGGAGGCCCTTATAATAAATATTTAAACGTCCATCGTGGGTTATAGTATATTAGAGGTATATTTTGGGATCATGTTATTTCTCTCCTAGCTTTTATATCCTCTAGGGATATGTAACCAGGATGCTATTAATCATTAACTAGAACAGATTGAAGGGCCCTGTTGAAATTGTAACACAAGGATTAGTTCTCTTTGGGAAATAGTAGTAAGAATTTGAAGTAATTCAACCCCCAGCTTTTTAAACTTCTGAGTAGGTGTTATTCCGATCTAAACCTACAAAAGCTAGTTGATTCTTACGTGTATCTACAGCTATGCTATCTAACATGGTAGCTGTTAACCACATGTGACCATTCTAATGTAAATTTAACTAAATTAAAATTTAAAAAGTTAAAGATTTGTTGCTTACTCTGGTCATTAGAGCTCATTAGCCACTTCAGTGAGTGGCCTCAGTAGTGGACAGAGTAGGCATTGACTGGGTCTCAGGAAGTTCGCTGATGGATAGTATGACTTCCTTTTTCTTATTTTTTTCCTTTATGTCTGCATTGTCCAGGTACCATTGAAACAGAAACCATTATTGTAATATTATGAGTTCAGTATTCCAATGTTCTGGCTGACTAAAATGGAAAATAGCGGGTATCACAATCGATTGTTTTCCTTTTTATTTTGTTCCTTAGACTTAAGAGACAGTGAGATATGTGTGCTCTTAGAGTTCATTCCGTTCTCATTTATAGCTAAGGTAGCACATGTCCTTGAAAGGAAATCCAGTTGTTTTTTGTTTCCCATATGCTAGTACACTCTTTCTTGGATTCACAAAGTTTGGAGAAACTGTTTGAGAAATAACATGCAATTACACAAACGTGCATTTTCCTCCCCTGCCAGGGAGCAGAAAAACCTGGAGACTATAACACAAAGTACTATGAATTAGAGATCCTGGCATTCAGATCCCTCTGTGAAATCCCAACAGATATTAAATTCTCACCATGTGGCCATCAGCACAAACATAGGTCTTTGTGTTATTTCCTTTCTTTCCCTGGATAATTGCATTTTGAAAATGTAATTGGAATTAGGAGTTACCTTTATCCTGACAGAAATGTGATTTAGTCAAATAGGAATCCTTACTTATAACAACCAATTAGGAAATGTTCTATGTATCTGAAGATGAGAAATAGAAATTAGTTTGAGGGATAAACATTAATTTCATCAGCTGTGGATCTGAAGGCTCTGGTTTGAATCCTAGTTAATATAGTTACACTGTGAGAATTTTTGAAATCCCAGTCAGCCAAAAAAACCCCACCTAAACTATAGGCTATAAGGGAGCTAGTTCGAAAGAGAAATACACCAGAGTTTTAGCTGTGGCTTCATTTTGTCTTGATAGCTTAGCTATCAGGATTTCTGACAATATAAACCATTGCCCTGATATACTGAATTATCAGTAGGTTTTAAAAGCTGTTGAAGTTTCTGGGTGGTCACATGTCCTTGATTTAGCCCTTTCCCTCCATATGTGCTTCTTTACTAGTCAGATTATTTTACCTTAATTGTTTCAGAAGTCTGGTTGACTGCAGTACCACACCTCTAACATCTCAATAAAAGAACATGAACTGTCGTGGAAAAGTATCATGTGCAAGGACCCTGAATGCTGTGCATTTCAGGTTTTATATATGGTAAATAGGGTTTGTAGGGATGAATCCTTTCAATATGGTTAAGGACACAGGGAACTTCCCCCCTCTTGCTTTCCTGCTAGTAAATAAGGAAAAAGAAAAGACTATCTTAGGAAAGCTACTTCAGGTAAATTTGGTTTCAATACAACATTGTAAGTAAATCACACCTTTTACAGTTCAGAGCTTTGAACTCAGTGAAATATAAAAAAGAATAAAAAGCATCCTTTTAAAAGTAAGTAGAGAATCAAGTCAGGCAGACGACATTTTTCCTTTTGACTGTTTCATTTGATATAATTAAATAGAATTCCTTTACATTTAAAATTCCTCCACCTCTTGACTGAAAAGAATGCAGTTGTTTAAAGTGAAATTATTGAAATCAGATCTTTATTCAAGTCTCAACTCCTTTACTTGCCCATGATTGACTTTTGATTTTGCTGGGTATTATCCTCCCCACCTGTAAAATGGATTTAAGGAACTGCCCCTTTCCTTGAGTTGTCAGGGTTAAGTGAGATAACCAATTTAAAGTGCCTGGCACAGAATCTGGTATGTATTAAATGTTCAATAAATAGTATGCTCTATGAATATTTTTACTTAGTGTGGCTCTTGTGCTGCCCTTTGCTTTTCTGTCTTAAGAAGCACAAAATGTTAACCTTGGGTCATGTGTCTTACGTACTAATACATAAGTTGTTCTCTTCAGTTGTAGGGAATTAAGAACCCTCCATACAAACATTGTGAAAAACACAGTTTCATTCAGAAAATGAGGCAGTGAATGTTTTATTCAGTGAGCTGAAGTTATAAAACCAAGGTGACCCTAAGTTATGTCTTTTGCAGATGACATAGCTGACAAATTACACCCTGGAGAAATAAGATTTACAGTGTTATCCCAAAAAGTTACTATTCCTAGTTATGAGGTGATAACTCATAAGGGAGCCATCAATGTTGCTTCTTTTGCTTTTGTTGCTTTCTGTGAAATGCATAAAATATGCGCCTTAAAATCTTCACCACTGATAGGTTTCAAATAAATAATGGGGAGGAAAAGGAAAGCAATTGTTTTTAATTAAGCGCAAGTTTATGGATGGGAACTGAAGGGGAAAAGAGGAATAAAGGACAGAGAGGAGACAGGAAAACCCTGTCCAATAACTTTAAAAATCCAGATGATAATTGATGAAGTTCAGATTTTTCAAATAGTGCCAAGAGTGATGGTTTTAACTTCATCAACACTGATTATTTTCTCAACAACACTGACTACTTTACATCTGTCTAATGTCCTTCTGGGCCAGTCAGCTTTCCCTGCCAGATGTTAATTCATTTCATTCCTCTTTTCCAAGGCTTTTCCTGGCTCTGGAACCAGCCAACACCAGACCTCTCTATGCTCTCTTTACTTTGACTTTAATCAGCATGCGAGTCCTGCTGATACTCATTAATCCCTGACACTCCAGAAATAATAATTCCATAGGTTTTTTTTTTCTTTTTAGAGAGAGTTGTAATTGATGTTTAACATTATGTTGTATGTATACAACATAATAATTTGATATGTGTATATATTGCAAAATTATCTCAACAATAATGCAGTTAATATCATATAGTTCCATATTTTTGTGTGTCTTATAAGGAAGTCTTTCAAGATTTACCCACGTATAAACTTCAATTGTACAATACAGTATCATTAACTATTGTCACATTGTACTTCACATCTCCATTACTTCTTTATTTTATAACTGGAAGATTCTTTTTTTTTTGACCTCCTTAACCCATTTCATCTACCTCTTACCCCAAACCTCATCCCTGGCAACCATCAATCTGTTCTTTGTAATAGGAGCTTGGTTTTTTGGTGGGGAGGGGTAATTTTGTTTTAATATTTTAAATTAGAAGGGTTTAAGTACTACTAACAGAAAATAAATAAAGCAGTCTGAAGTTCCATGGATTATAGGGTAGGCTATATCTAGAGTGATTTTATCCTTAGAAGGGCCACCTATATACAAGGATATGCCTTCTAAATCTGTTAAAAGAAATTTCTTTTCTGCATTATGTTATTGAAGCTGAGATGCTTGTTTCCAATATGCTCTCCAGTGAATTCAACATGAGAAAATTTTTCATAACATTTCATCCTCTCTTGAATTGGTTCAGAACCACTTAAACTGGCCAGATGGGTGACTAATTCTGGTAAGTTTGTTGAGTTCACCACTCTACATTAAAAGGTTCATTGTGGTTGTAGATACCGTTTTCTTTTCTGATACCTACCCACCCTCTTTTTTGTTTTTCAGTATCAAATTGAGATTTGACAAAGATAGTATTTTCCTCAATTTAGCCAACTCTCCAAGTCTACCCAACCCAAAAATATTCAGCAGTTATTATTTATCAACTAGCGATGCTCCATGCATTGCATATCTATCATATGCCAGTTGACAGATTTCAGGATGCTAAAAGGATGCTCCCAGTGTCTACCTACCTTTAGAAATTTTTCTAAGTACATATTATTGTACATTTCAGAAGAATTTGTAACTGTCTGAATGTATATGCCTCATCCTCCCTCATGTATAATGGGACACTCTGAATTTTATATTAGCTATTCAAAGTTAGACACATCTCTATCTAATTCAATAGCTCTCTTTGTTTATATTCTGGTAGCACATGGTGACATTTATGTAAAGTGAGCCCTAAAATGAGTCATCATGTAGAATACATTGGGATGCTTGATGTTTTGAGCAGAAGATGAGTTACAAAATTTGTCCAAAAATATAGATCTTTTCTCTCGGTTCCCAGTTCTAACCTGCTTTGTAAGTTAGTTTTTCCTTTGAAGGTAAATTACATACAGCTCTAAGATGAATGTATTTATACAGTCACAAATTAGATGCACTAATAATTACTCTTGTTTCTGTAGCTAAGTAAGTGCTGACAGTTACAGTGGACTTTTTAAGGGAAGATGTTCATATCAGGAAACAGACAGCTTGCTTATCTCTGTATTGATGTGTCGCTCTGTGAGCCGGCTATGCCTGTAACTTTGATAGGTGATTCATGTCATTTATTCTACATGTTAAAGTTTTTTTTTTCTTACCTCCATTCCTAATCCATCCAACTCTATTTTCTACATTTAGAACTAACCCTTCATTTTCAAGAGATCATGCTTTCATGTCATTGGTCTTTCCTAATATATATTTAAACATGATTATTTTGTACAGAGTTCTAGCAATTTGATATTGTCTTTCTTAATTTCTCTTTCCAGTAGCAAAGAAATCCCAGCTATCATCCCATATTTATATCAACAGGTTGTTTTTTTTTTTAAGATATATTTTATTTATTCATAGAAGAACTGGGGTATATACCAAAGGTGTTGGGGGTGAGAGTATTCACTAGAGACAGAGTGGGAAACAGAACAGGCAGATCTACTAAAATACACTGCTGAGGGGAGCAGCAGGCGAGGAAGGAGAGTTCTTCCTTGCCATATGGGTCCCCTCCCTGGCCGGGAATCGAACTCGTGCTACAGTAGCTGTGAAAGCTTCATAGGGTGGTGCTTAAGCCATTGCATATTTTTATACATATTACTCTGTCTCACCTTGGACAGAGTTTATGGTGTTTCTAACATGAGGGTCTTAAACTTTATGAGGAAAACATTTTTGTTTAGTTGCTCACAGTTGGATTTCGTTGAGGTGGCTACCTGACTTTCTGGGAATTTTCAGGTGAAATCCTACGTATGTGCTAAAGAGAAGAACAGTTTCTGCCATGATAATTTTATTTGGTTTATTCACTCTTAACTTACAAAGCAGGACATTCATTCCATGCAAGCATGTGTATGTATGTATGATTAGTAAACTGATGATTTCCAGACAAGGCATAAGATTTTTCATTTTTTATTTTCTTGAATAGTGATTCTTAACTTCCATAATTTTTAGAGGTTAATTTTTACATTTTTTTAAGGGTTTCCCTTCTAGGTCACGGACTTCTTCATAGAGAAAAATTAAAAATTAAATTGAGTATTTTGAAGCTGTCTTGAAGTTAAAGGAAATTTTGAATATTTAACCATTTTATTTTGTTACAAATTTTAATTTATTTTTAATATATACAATTTTTTAAGGTGCACATTTTTCCTTTGCCTTCTCAAATAGACAGCAATCATATGACAAAGTTTTCTACACTATTGCTTCTTATTCCTGCTCTGTAACTCATTACCTACTCAACATTTCCTCTTGGATGTTTTAACAAAAAATCTCAAACTGATTAAGTTCAACTCTGAATTCTTGGATCCCAATTCTATCCCTAAAGCTGGATCTTCCCATTTTATTTTTGTGAAAGGCTGTCTTTTCATTTATTTATTTATTTTTATTGTGTTGTGATTGTTTCACAACACTGAATGTGATTTACATGTACAGATTCATACCTCTTCAGATGCATGTTACCATACCACACTCACAAGCAGAGCACTGATGTCTTTTTAGCCATAGAGCATTGGGCCCCCTTCCCACTTTCTGCCCTGTCTTCCCTCTTGGTAACCTCAATTCTAGGCTTTGTGTTGGTTTAGATTTGCTAGTTATTTTATTTGTTTTTATTTCACATGTGAATGAAATCCTCTGGTTTTTGTCTTTCTCCTGTGGATTATATCACTTAGCACAATCCCCTCCAATTGCTTCCATTTTATCGCAAATATAAGGAGTTCATCTGTTATAGCTGAAGAATATTCTGTTATTTCTATGTGCCACATCACAGTCTACTCCTCTGTCTTTAAAAAAAAAATATGGAAAAATTTTGACTTTAACACAAATTTTTTTTAAACAAAATTTTAAAAAATTTTATATTTTTTAATATAAAAGTTTTTTACAAAAAAAGTTTTATTAACAAAAAAAGGTGGTTTTTTTTAACAAAAAAGTGTTTTTTCACAAAAGTTTTTTTAACAAAAAAGTTTTTTTTTTTTTTTTAAAGATTTGTTTATGCATACAAGAGCTGGGATACAGGCCAGAGTCACAGGAGGTGAGAGGATTCACCAGAGGCAAAGTGGGGGAGCAGAACAGGCAGATCGACTAAAACACACTGCTGAGGTGAGCAACGGGCCAGGCAGGAGAGGTCTGCTGTGCCATATGGGTCCCCTCTCTGGCCAGGATTGAACTCATGCTTTTGAGCCCTGGATGCTTCACAGTTTGGTGTTCAACCTGCTGAGCCACCAGGGAGGCCACAAAAAAGTTTTTTAACATATTTTTACACCTCCATACGTGCCATTGTTAGCCATCATTCACCAAATCTCCCGTGCCAATGCCTTTTTTTTTTTAGTTTCTCAGCAAAAAAAGGTCTCAGACTGTCCTTGACCATCTCTTTCTTTTAAGTCCCACAGTTAATCTATAGCTTATCAGTTCACCCTTCCAAATCTAGTCAGTATCTTACTGCATCTCTTTGCCTCCACTGCTACAGGCACTGTAAGGTAATAATTGAAAATTCAGTGGTTTATATAAATTCACAAAAGAACAGTGACTTTTCTGGTTTTCCTTTCCCAGTCTCAAGGCTGTCCAAGTTGAACAATGTGGTGTCTTCCTGTTTCCTGCTAAAACTGAAAAAAAGATATGCTTTGAAGAAAGGCTCTCATAATACTAAAGGAAAATAATGAACCTAAAAATCTCTTAGCAACATTCATATGAGATATTTATAGGATGGTAACTAATAGGCCTGTTTCATTTTCTCTTTGTATTGTGCCTCAAAACTCCTTTAATATTCATGCTTAATATCATATCTATAATGAATTATTTATATTAACTAATAATTTTAGGCTTCTATAAACCTTAGTTTTCTGTAAAATTTCTTTATTAAAAAATGCATACATGAGAGAATATGCCATCACAAGCAAATTATTCTATTGCCAGGAGTAGGACTTTTCTTACTAGAGTAAGCAAATATGGAATGTCTACTTTTTGTACGAGAAAGGTTTCAACACACTAGCACAGCTTTAACTCCTAGCACAGAGGAGTATCTCATTTAGCATACCTGTTAACTATGTGACTATTAAGTAACACTGGAATTTGACAATCAAAGAGTAGGTACTTATGTTTAGGCACACTTACACTATCCAGAACAGTCTGTAATTACTTGTTTACAAATGAGCTATTTTTTTACATCCACAAAATGATTTGGCAATACTGGGCAATATTTGATGTGATCCTTTGTCCTTACTGGTATTTTATGATCTTCTAAAGCTAGAAAAAATATATTTATGACGTATTTGAGACTGTACAGTTACTTGAGGCAGTGAGTGTTAATTTTGCAGACTAGAAATCTTTTTCCCCCCTAAGCTCCCCTCAGATCATCAGATGTTAACAAATTTTAGCCCTCTGGCCCAGCCATACATTAGCTTACCGAATGATGAATGGGTTTTTTCAAAATGGCCTTTTGCGAGCAGTCTGGCCTGGGAGAAATACTTTGCTAAACCGTTTTCAACTTCACACCTAGTAAGGGGCCACAGGAGAGCAGACTTGGGAGCTGGGACTTCAGATTCCCATTAGCAAGCTCTCGATTGTAACTTTAAACATGTCAGGCCTGTACCCACCTTTCAGTTCTATTACTTTTTACATAATCTAAGTAAAGAACAAACTAGGTTTTTTGTTTGTTGTTTGTTTTTAAGAATGAATGATGTCCTGAGAATCGTTAGAATTTGGAATTAAATGGGAAAGTATTTGTGGTTAGTTATGAAACACAAATGTAGTTATAAAAAACAAGCTTGAATATGATGTGCAGAAAAGAGAACCAAGAAGACATTTCACTTTCTGTGAGAAACTCTGTAATATGGTGACTACAAACAAGAATTTTGGAGACAGACAAGGAATTAAGTGTCTGACCTTGAATATTTAGCAGCTTAGCACCTGTATCATCTTGGATAAGCCCCATAATACACCACTAATACTTCCGTTACTACTAGTACCACTACTGTAACGGGGACCTCAGGGAAAGGGGAGGTTCCAGGTTTACTGTTCCACCTAAGGAAGGGTGGAGCTGAGCAGGAAGGAGCAGAGCTAAAGAGGACACTGGGAGAGGGAAGGAAGAAGGATGGAGAGCCAGAAGGAGAACTGGAAGAGGCATGTGTCTCAGAGGGACATGTGAAGAAGCTGCACTTGCTTCTTGGTCTTGGACTGCTTGAAACGGATGTGGGCGAGAGACCCCCTAGAGAGGTGAACAGTGGCAGCTTTAATCTTGATTTTGCTTTTGCTTTTCTGTCCCAGATGTGCTGGGCCCTATCTGCCACTTTCCTAGGGACCCCACCAGGAGATATCTTAGGCATGTGACAGGCTTTTGGGCCTCAGTGGTCCTGCATTGGGCCAACCCTGTTGGCTGGACATTTACCCAAAAGGGGGGTAACTGTGGATGATTGATTTGGAAATTATTCTTCCCCTTTCCTGTACTGCACACTAAGTTTCTTTCCATTAAAGGTCTTATGCACTAGAGTATATTTTGTCTTGATGCAGTGGATGGCAGAACCTATGTAGAGTGGACAGGTTTGAGGGTCTAGGGTGCCCCTCACTCTGCCCTGTAACAGAGCTAGGAGAGGGAAGGAAGAAGGGTGGAGAGCCAGAAGTTTTAAACAGTCATTATTTTAAATAATGTTTTAAATAGTCATTGCCTAATCATAGAGACAAACTAGCCTCTCAAAGTCTCAGAGGTTTTTCTTACTTTTATTGTTTCCTCAACTTAAAAACAAGGTTAATAAACCCTACTTTTTGTGTTTTTGCAAAAATTAGAGTTAATTTCTATAAAGATGATGATTGGCATTTACTTCAACTTAAATTGAGTACTGTTTTATATTTAATGTATCTGAATACGTGTCATTAGGACACTCATGAATAGTTCTTAATGTGAACCTATAGACTTTAGCCAAAATTTATATTAGTGGCAGAATACAAGAATTTTTTTGTATTCAAGGAGCTAATTTAGAGCTGAAGTCGGCTTCTGATTGCAGTCTAAGTTTTTTTTATATAGATTTATTTATTTATGCATACAAGAGCTGGGGTACAGGCCAGAGTTGTGGGAGGTGAGAGTGTTCACCAGAGACAGAGTGGGGAGCAGAACAGGCAGATGGACTGAAAGACACTGCTGAGGGGAACAGCAGATGAGGCAGGAGAGGTCTGCTGTGCCATGTGGGTCCCCTCCCTGGCTGGGGATCAAACTTGCACTGCTGTGCCGCTGATGTTTCACAGTGAGGCGCCTAGCCCTCTGCACCACCAGGGAGGCCGTTGTGTACTTTTTTGACTCTCAAAATATATATATTGAGTGAATTCACATGCATACAAGTAAAAATGCTGAAGACTTTTGATACTTTTTTTTTTTTTGCATAGAACTGGGGTGTAATCCAGAGGTGTGTGGAGGGGGTGAAAGGATTCACTAGAGATAGAGTGGAGAGCAGAACAGGCAGATGGACTGAAATACACTGCTTCAGGGAGCAGTGGGCTGCGCCATGTGGGTCAGCTTCCCGGCCGGGCATTGAACTCAGCCATAGCAGTGATAGCACTGAGACTTAACCCCTAGGCCACCATGGAGGCTCCTGATACCAGTTTTTTAATGAATATTTTGAATTTTTAAAGTTGTCCCTGAAGCTTTGATTTATAAAGTCTCCTGTAGACATGGAAGTGATTTGGCATAAAATACAATATTGTTTATTTTGTACTTTTTACGTCTCTTAGGCAACCAAATAAGCTCTTGATGGATATAAATATAAAATGGTTTTACTTATTTCCATACCCCTACTAAGCGTGCAGTGTTGAGCAGTTATTCTGTCCACTACTGACAAGTGATCACTGAACACGTCTAGTAAACACAGTTACCTGGAAGCTATAGTTTCACTGTCTAAAAATGTTCACATAGGCTTTTCCCAAGCTCCATAGCAGACATTTCCCATACTTAGAAAGCTGGCATGTGAAATTATGATCAGTCAAGTCCTGTGAGTCTTGGGAGAAATTGTGACTGTTACCTTAAAGAATGCAGTCTATCCAGATGTGGGATCATCGCTAGAAATAGCTTTTTTATTGGAGATACCTGTCTTAAAGAAGGGCATACATCTAGAGGCAAGGTTTTGTCACAGTCATTCTCCTCTTTAAATGAGATCCCTCCTCCCTCCTTGACCCGTCAAACCCTTCCCCTATTACTTAGCTTGGGATGTAAATCCACACTTCATCCCATTTATTTTAAGATTTAATGTCATATAAATTCATCACATATATGTTATAAAAGTTGGTCATTTTATTGATCTCTTTGATGTTATCGAGCCTGAGAAGAACCCAGAGGTAGTCCCCTGCACCCCAACACAACCTCTCACGACTCTCTCTGTCCACTTAAACAATTTATCTTCAATAATATTCCACTATTAAAATTACCACTAATGTTTTCCTACTCAACCTAGAAGGTTAAACTTTAGAGGTGTGGAGCTTTGCAAGTATTTATGGGAAGAATGGTCAGAATCCCAGATCTCTACCTCATACTCTCTTTCCCTAGTGTGTGTGCTTCCAGCAAAGCTCTGGATGAAATTCTAGAAGAAATGAAGCAACCTCTGTGTGACAGCAGAGGGCAAAACTCTCCTCTTTTCTGATGCAGACTCCTCTGCTTGATGTTGTTGACTGTGGGTTCTGTAGGTGAAAGGTCCATGCCACACAGCTCATCTGGGCTTGGACACAAAGAGTCCATACTTTGTTCTCTGGCATCCTCGCACTCATTCCTGTGAAAAGAGCTCAGCTTTGTCCCATGCCCCTGTGGTCTGCCATAAAGCATGACTGCATGTAGTAGCTAGCCTCATGGTGAGTTCTCACTCCAGAGATACTGGTGGGACAGACACTGACGAGGCACTGTCTTTCTCTCTTCTCAGACTGAAAATACAGCAAAGCTCTATCTCTAAAGGCCTCACCTATGCTTTGGTGTCACCAAAAGCAGAAAGGTATGATGGCTAGATAGACATCCAACCAAAAAGAAAGTTCAAATATAGAGTACTATAACCTGAATTAGAAGCAGTGGGAAAAATATGGCAAAGAAAACAAGGATTAAGGGAAATGAAATCAGCAAAGAGGAAAAATAGATGCTATGAAATCAAAGTCCATTTACTGGATAATGGTGGGTTCCTGGGAAAATCACGAGTTACCGTAAAACTGAGAATCCAAAAGATAAATACCAGTGTTTAGGTAGAACACACATTAGATCCAAGCATGCTTCCCCCAAGGGTATTTAAGAAAGGAGGCTGAGGAAGAGGCTACAGTGTACCTTAGTGCATCTTTACTGCATTGATATTACCTATCTATGTATGCTATTAGTATTATGCCAAAGGGAAATTGTCCATGTGCAACTCAGATAGGCTAGCAGTGTACTTCACTCAGCTTCCTTATTTGGAATTCCTGCATAAGCCTTAGGTTTCAGGTGAGTTCAGAAATCCCCAAAGGTATGTGCAATGTTTTTTGTATAAATGTAAACGTGTAATATCCTTGGGGATTCAAACTTTTCATCAAAAAGTCAAAACAAAACACACCAGCAAAAGTTCTCTCAAAATCCTTTGTTTCATAGCATTAGATACATATTCTATGAGAAATTCCCATAACGATTCTCCTTTTTCTCACCCTACTATAGGTATTGGATAGCACTGACTTTGAGATTAAGAACTCTGGGAAGTATTTTAAGAATAATTCTTTTCATTTGTGAATTAAATGCAGACCTTCATGGTTATGCCATTAAAGGAACATGAAATGCAATCTTTATAAAAGATCTGTGGCTCCAGGAAGGTCTCCTCAGCTCATCTTGAAGCTAAATACAACTAGAAAGATCTTCTAGAATTTGAGTAAATTCTTACAATAACAAAAATTGGTAATCATGCCTAAAACCTAGAATTATGCACGCTAATTTGATCATTATCTGTCATTGCAAATTTGAGGGCATAGATCCAAATTTCAGAGCCAAAAACTTTGCCAAAAGTAGTTTATGCCACAAAATCTAATTGCACAGAAAAGGATTATATGTCTTTAACAGTTATTCATCATTATTGCCATGTTAGATTTCTAATAAGAAGGTATTAAAAAATCAAGTATGTGTCTTATAAAGGCTATTTTCCCATATGCCTTAAAATCGGAATGGTGTTAAAATTTGAATAGTTTTTTTTTTAAATTAATACAAAATAGAGTATAGTTGAGAATTTCCTGAGCAGACAAAAACATTTAAGCCATGTAAGCGAAATTAAATCTAGCCTATTTCATGAATATAAGTGAAGTTTAACTTTGTTTTTTTTTTTTCTTATAAATGCTTCTGGCAATCATAAAAGAATCTTGTGTCATCTTTCTAAAAAACGGTGTGAAATAATCATGTTTACCATCACCTGACTTCCAAAACCGTCATTGTAATAACCAATAATTAAAGTGTCTTCATTGTCACTTTAGAACCCAATCTATAACTTTTTTTTCCCTGAGCTTTATATCGGATTTAGTTTTGGAGACTCACAACTAGTGAACTATTCTTAAATGCATGATAATATATACTGAGTACTTTTCATTGATAGGGTGGTTTTAGTTTTGCTATTTTTAGATTGTTGATAATAACAAAAACTGAATATTTACATAAAATAGTTATTATGGAGATAATTTTTCTGTTTATACCATATTGTTTAAGCCCAAGGTCATTTACAGATGCATGAATCACATTTCACTTTTTTTTTTTTTAAAGATTTATTTATTTATGCATACAAGCACTGGGGCACAGACCAGAGGTGTGGGGGGGGGTGTGTGTGAGAGGATTCACCACAGAGAGCAGGGAGCAGAACAGGCAGATAACAGAAGCACACTGCTGAGGGGAGCAGCGGGCACAGCAGGAGAGGTCTGCCGCGCCATGTGGGTCCCCCTCCCTGGCCGGCAGCAAGGATCGAACTCGTGCTGCAAGTGGCTGCAGTTTGCTTCATAGTGCGTTGCTTAACCCACTGCGCCACCAGGGGAGGCCCACATTTCACGTTTTTATCTTCAGTGCAATAGGTATGTGGTATCTGTCAGAAGAAGTAGAAGCAGTAGCAGCACACCCACCATCTACAGCAAGGTATTTTCGGCAAACTCTTAATTGTATGATGGTATTTTTTACTAAGTAACTTAAGATAATTAAAAATGTTTTAGCTAATAACCTCAGAAATGAATTAAATTCGAGAAATATTAGAATGGTTTTAAACTCTCTTAAACTCAGAGTGCTTTTTTTCTTTTTCTTGATCAGATATGAAACATTACTTAACCCCACTTTAATTTTAAGGCATAATCCGCTATGCTAACCAGTTCTAAGGAAAAACACATTGAATATTACTGTTTGTCAGTATTTTAAGTCTTGAAGAAAAGTACTAAAATCATTTGTTCCATGTATGGGAGACATATAATTTGATAGTAATATTGTAAAGAGTACATAAAATCCTCTTGAAATCAATATATTGGCTATATTATTACCTACCATGGGGGTACTTATTTTTCTTACAGGCTGTTGTAAAAGATAAAGCTGCCTTTAATGTTAAGCTATACACCTTTGCTTGCAGTGGTTCTTCCACATAACCCGGTAACACAAGACACAAAAGCAATGGAGAATTATTATCCTCCATTAGGATTTAGCTAATGGGAGATTAATAATTATTTTATCTCTGGAATCTAGAAAGGGTGGAAGGGACTTTCTCCAAGATCCCTTTTCAGCAGGATACTAATTTAGGTTCCCACACTGAGAGACTCCACACAATGTTTGGCAGCAGGACAGTATTTGGGAAGAAGATACATACTGTGCTCTCCTGGAACTTCAGGTATTCTGTGCGTCACTGTGTAGCTCTGTAGGTCGCAGATAGGTGTATATTGTCCTGAAATTCTGATCTTCTCTTTTGCTATTGCCTCCGTGCTCCATTGTCAGTGATGCCTTTCCTGAACTTGTTTCTCTAGATTGAATGTCTTCAGGTTTTCTTTAGAAAACTCTTGTCTGAGCAGGTATCTCACTTTGCTCAGCATTTCTGAGAAGTTCTTTATCAATTACCTACATAACAGATCCTCCCAAAACTTAGTGGTTAAAAGCAACAATGGAATTAAACTAGAAATCAATTAGAGAGAAATCTCTAAACATTTGGAAACTAAGTAGCACATTTCTAAATAACCTATTGGTCAAAAAAGAAATTGAAATATAAACGAAAAAAATATTTTCAACTAAATGGAAATAAGAATACAAACAAAAAGCAAAAAAGTTTGTGAGGTGCAGGTAAAGCACAGCATGGAGTCAAAATTTATAAAATTAAATGCCTCTGTTAGAAAAGAAGTATTTTAAATCAGTGACTTTAACTTTTATCTTAAAATAGTAGAAAAACAAGAGAAAATTAAAAGTAAGCAGTATAGTTAAGAACAGAATCAATAAAACAACAAGGGAAATCAATAGAGAACAAACAATGAAACATAAAGCTAGTACTTTGAGGAGATCAGCAAAACTGTTTCTAGTCAGATTAAAAAAAGGAAAAAAGAAAAAAGTCTAGTCAGAAAAAAGAAAAAAGGCACAAATCACCAATATCAGGACTGTAAGAGGTGGCTCTAACTACACGTCTTATAGATAGCTGCAAAGTAATAAGGTAACACCATAAACGATTGACTGATGATGAATTTGACAATCTAAATAAAATTCATTGACAGAATTAAACTCCCAAAGCTCATCAGGAAGAGTTAAACAAAATGGTTCTACATTTATTGAAGATATTAGATTTGAGTTAAAAATCCTCCTACAAAGAAAACTTGAGGCCCAAGTGACTTAATTGATGCGTTCTACCATGCATTTAAGGAAGAAACAGTACCAATTTTACATAAATTCTTCCAGAAAGTTTAGGGAGAGCAAATACTTTACAACTCATCTGATTAAAAGAATTCAAAGACAGTAAAGAAAAAAGGTGTGAACCCACACCTGGTTCACAAAAAAACATGCAAAATTTCTTAACATTATGACAATTCTATTCTAGTGATTTATAAAAAGAATAAAACATCAACAAGCAGACCCTCAAATGATGAATAAGCATGACTCTTAGTTCTCACTCATACACTCAGCCCTGTGGGGATTAAAATAACAAAAGGGAAAATTGGATTTTAAGGATTAGCAACAATGGGAGACCCCACTGGGGAGACTAAGCCTCCTCAGCGAGGATGTGCTTGGATGATGAGTGACTGAAGACAGGAGACCTTTTAAGGTGGTGATGAGAAAAAAAATTGAGGAAAATCTTTATAAATATTTGATTTTCCCATTATCTCTTGATAATTTTTTGTCATTTTTTGTGTAGAAGAACTGGGGTGTAGGCCAGAGACAGGATGGGGAGAAAAACAGGCAGATCAACTAAAATACACTGCCAAGAAAAATAGGTTTTAGATTTTCTTTGACTGTTTAGAAGAATTCACTAGTGAAGCCATCTGGTCCTGGGCTTTTGCTGAATGTTATGCAGCAATCAAAAAGGTAAACTCGTGCCATTTGCAGTAAAGTGGATGGTGCTGGAAGGGATTATGATCAGTAAATAAGACAGAAAGAAAAAGAAAAATATCAGATGGTTTCACTTATAGGAAGAATGTAAAGGAAACAATAAGGGATCGGGGGAAATATTTATAATAAATTAAAAATCAAAATCAACAGACAACTATATATCAGAGTCATTCTTCAGGGGAGGAGGAGGGAGAAGGAACAAAACAGGTTGGAAGAGAACACAAGGACTATGAACACAGATGAAGTTCATGGGGACTACACCTGAAAAGAGAAAGTATACACTGTATGAAAATGAAGAATGATATAAAATATATAAAATTAAAAAAGAAGAGAAAAAAATATACTGTTGAGGGAAGCAGCGAGCAAGACAGGAGAGGTCTGTTGCACCCTATGTGGGTCAGCTGCCTGCACGGGGATCAGACTCAGGCCATAGTGGTGATAGTGCTGAGACTTAACCCTCAGGCCACGAGCAAGGCCCATATCTTGACAATTTTTGCCTGCTTGTTATAACTGGGAGTTGGCAGTAACTCTGATGGAGTAATAACCAGGGAAGGAAAAAATCCCTAGTGAAGTGATGGAAACATGAGTTGGGATTTATTTACCCCTGCATGTTTGAAAATGAGATTGTGATAAAAAATACATAATTGAGACTCTCAGATTAGATCCAGAAACAGAATTCATTATTTGTTCTCTTTGAGAGATTTACTTAAAAACACACAAACAGGATAAAAGCAAAAGGATAAAAAATACATATACCTTGTGAATATAACAAAGAGTTGAGAAAACAATATCAATGTGTGATAAAATATAAAAACAATTATAGTGTTATTACATTCAAATCAATATTAGAACTGATATATTATTTTAACAAGAGTTTGAGAAATATTCTAGATACATGTCAATACATACATTTTTCTCTACCAGCAGTAACCATTAAAAATATTAAAAAAGATAAGATACTTTGTGTAAAAACAATACACAATAGCAAAAGAAAACTAAGAAGTATCCCAGCCATTCTCAAACATACATAAGATATCCTTAGGCAAAAAAATTTAAGTTGGGTACTTTTCATGTTCTTGGATGAGATAATATTATAGAACTATCAGTTATCCATAAATTATTTATGTGTTCAGTATTTTCTAAGTCAAGTTCTAGTAGGTTTTTTTTGTTGTTGTTTTTAAAGGTTTTATTTATTTATGCATATAAGAGCTGGGATACAAGCCAGAGGCATGGGGGGTGAGAGGATCCACCAGAAACAGAGTGGGGGGCAGAACAGGCAGATGGACAGAAATACACTGCTGAGGGGAGTATCTGGAGAGGCAAGAGAGGTCTGCTGCACCATGGGGTCCCCTCCCTGGCCAGTATCAAACTTGAGCTGCAGTGGCTGAGGAAGCCCCACAGTGTGGCACTCAACCTCTTGTGCCACCAGGGAGGCCCTGTTTTGTTTTTTTAACTCCTTACTTTTCTCTATATTTGTGCTGGGGACTTGGGGAAAGAGTTTTTCTTATCCTGATTTGCTCTTCTGATTCTGATTTGCTCTGTTGCCAGAAACCAGTTTAGGTTATGTGGTATAGAATGTGACTCCACAGCCATTTTTCCTTTCCATTGGGAATTCCACTATAGCAGAGAATGTTGTATATTCACTGGAACATAGTTCATGTTCCTCCCTAGGGCTCTCAGACCTTTTCTGCACCTTCTATGCTTAGGGATATGTCATATCCATGTGACTAATTTATCGTGACTATAATATAAACTGAAGTGCTTCGGTTACCTCTCCAGAAAGTTGTAAGTATGCATAGCTCTCCCATGCTCCCTTTTGCCTGACTCTAGACATTTCTGAGGACTTAGAAGAGAGTGGAATTACAAATTGGAAAGCATCTGAGTCCCTAAATGACAGTATAGAAGATGGCCCAGCCATAAACATTAGCATTGGATGGAGATGTGAACAGGAAATTAATTTTTATTGTAAAAAGGATCTAAGAATTCAGGATTTATCTATAGAAGAGGTCAGGTAAATCACTTGCCTTAGAATTTAGCTGACACACAGAAGACAAGAGTATAGATGGAAAAGCAACTAGGTCCCTGATGGCATCTTTAAGTTGCTTAATCATTCCCTGAAACTCAAATTATCTTGACTTTCCAAGTAATGGGAACAAATAAATTCCCATTACTGTTCAAGTGTTGAGTTGGGTTTTCTGCTACTTTTAGCTGAAAATGTATTTCAAGAAGAATAAGTAAAAATGAATCAGTAGAAACAAGTTATTAGACTAAGCCAAACCACAAAGAACAAGATTAAAAGTTAGATGAACAGAAATAGAAGGCAAGATAAGCAGGGTTCTAGTGATAAAGCTATATAGACAACTGAACTGAACTGTCAAGCTATGAATCTATGGATAGTTGTATTTTCTATGCCCTTGAACCAAAATCATCCCAGAGGTTGACTTTCCAGCAGAGCTTGTGAGTGGGGGTTAAGTAGCATGGACTGTGTGAACAGGAAGCCAAGTTCCCATTATACCAGATAGGTAAACCAGGAGTGGAATGCTCTTCAGCTGATAGAACTCCAAATTTCATTTTTTTGGTAGTTAACCATCAAATAGACTGAGGAGATGACAAACTTACTTGAAAGTTAAGAAAATATTTGAAGCTCAGTAGGGCAGAATTTCTCACAAGGTCATCTAAATTTGTTGAATATAAATGTAAAAATAGAGACAGAATTTGGGCAGTAACCCAGACCACCCATATGTAAATCAAAGAATATATTCTGAGAATTTACCAATGAATAGTTTGTTTCTTCACTTATAAGAAACTGGCAGATACTAGATGCAGTCTCTCCCCACAAGTAATTTAAAACTCAATAGTTTTGTTAGGGATTTAATGTACCTCTTGTGGAAAAAAAACACTAATCAAACATTAAAAATGAATTGTTAAAAAAATTGTTTAGACAAAGCACAAACTCTCTAGGAACCTGAAGGTCTCATATTTCTTTTAATAATTATTTATTTTCTGTACCTGCAAATCTGGACACCGTGAGTCCATCAGGTTAACATGAATCGGATAATCATTCTACCTGCTACCCATGAAAAGAGATGAACTATAATTATAACAAAAGTTTTTAAAAATGTTTAATCCATTGAGTTTTCCACATTCTAACAATGAGTAGTCAATTGTCTAAGGAACACTTTGTTACTTTTGTAAATTATAGGAAAGAACATTTCATTCACATTTTTTTTTTAGATTGAATGACTAAAATTCCAGATGGATGTCTAAATAAATCTTCAGTGGAAGAACAATATATTCTGGTGTACTATAAAGGAACTGAGCAAGTAGAATATGACCTTGGTTAAAACCTGTTAAAATAAAGGACTAGAGTGGAGGGAATCTTAAAAAAATAGCCTTAAATAAAAAAAGAAGAAAGTCCATCATACAGTTCAACCAACTAAAGAAAAATGCTGTGTTACTGTTTTTTATTATTATTGCATTTTTGGCTAACGTTTGAAAAACTTGAAGAACACTTTCCGAATATCAGTCTGATAAATGGAATTTTGACAGAAAAAAATTCTGCTGCTTAAGCTAAATAAAAACTTCATCTACGTTGATTCATGCACTTGTCTTCAACTGATACAAAGAACAGAAGGCATTGTAAATCATGCTGTACATGATAAAAGTGATTTCATTATTTAAGTTTTCCAATTTTCCCATATATAGTGGAAAAGTTAGAGATTTAAGAAATGAACTACTAGGTAAGGTCCCACTAGATTTTGGAATATGAGTTTATTATATTGCTAAGTTTCTTCATGAGATAGTGTTGTACATTCTGTTATATGAATTATTTTCCTAAAACAATGATCTTACTGCTTATGAACTTTTGCTGCATAATTTAAAAGAAGAAAAGGGTGATTGTACAAACTTCAGGAATTCAGTTTCCTGGGGGAAAGGGCTCCTGAATATTTGACTAAATTGAAATTATGGTAACACTCTTCCCACATCGCAGCAAAACACTTATTTTCCTTAATTTGTACTGAAGCTAGGGCTAATACTTTTGTTAAAAGGAAGTCATAATCTCCCTATTTCTACCCTTTTTATATTTTGTACTTTGAAAGAAGGTAAATGAGCTGAATGTTTGTGTTCCTCAAAACTTTCATGTTGACACCTTACTCCCAAGGTGAAGCTGTTTGGTATTATAGCCCTTGTGAGGGAATTAGGTCATGTGTGTACAACCCCCATCAGTGAGATTTGTAGTCCAGTGATTTGTCAAGTGACTAGAAGAGCACCCTCATCTGATTGTGCTTTCCACCTGACCACAGACTTTGAACCTTCAGAAGAGTGACAAATAGATTTTCTTGTTTTTAAGTCTCCCAGTTTGTGGGATTTTATCCTATCAACCCAACCTGAGCTAAGACAGAGGGTCCCCAGAGCTGACCTGGCACTCATGTTGTGGGTATGGTGTTTTGTTTCCCACAACCCCACAAAGGATCAACTTCAGATAAGGCCACTGTGGGACCATGGTGAGGCAAGACAAAAGCAAAACCACCCCATAATCATGTCTGAGACAGAGAGCATTCAGTTGATGTGAAAAACATAAAAGATACCAAATGACCCCCTTTCCCGGCTAATGTGACTCACTGTGACTCTGAGTGACTGAATGTTAATGCAGCTTTAATTTTACTTTTCTAAATTTTAAGAGAAAACTTGCTAAGAAACCCAATCATAAAGTTACTCCTTCTTTCTGACAGCAATGAATGCAAGTGAAAACCTTGCTTCCTTGAGGGCTTCCACAAATCGCTTACTACAAGACCGGGTTCCCAAGGTACGATCTCCCATGCTACATACAATACAGTAAACATCAAGTCTAAGTTGGCTTGACTGTATGTGTGTTCCGGGTGGTCTTTGACTAATGAACACCCAGTGTGCCATTAGTCTTGGCAATGTGGCGTATTTTATTTTTCAGTACAATGTAGTCTTTGATGAACTACAAATAATGTAGAGGGTTTGAAACTCAGGTTATATATGCAGATTTTAATAGTTCAAGCGTCAGAGGTGGCAAATTTTAATTTAATTTTCCATCTAGCATGTCTCTGGCTGTTGCATATATACTAGTTATCTTTGAATTACTAATAAACAGCCATCTCTAAGAGTAAAGGGTAATAGTGTAATCACTTTTTTAAAAAAAGGTTACATTTGGATTTGCATTATTAATCTGTATGGTATAGTTGTAAGCCAGTGGGATATAATCAAGGGACCCCTAAATGTGTCATTTTCAAATAAGCATATATTCAAGTACTGGAACTACTTTAGGATATTTTACATATTCCATGGGGTCCATAGTCTGATGATCAATGAATGCAGCTATTCACATTATGTTGTAAATCTTTATTAAAAATGTGATTATGTAAGGCAAGTTAATAACACAGAAATAATTTGATGTCTTCACACCATTTGATC
Organism: Galemys pyrenaicus; assembly: GCA_019455555.1. Taxonomy (NCBI): domain Eukaryota; kingdom Metazoa; phylum Chordata; class Mammalia; order Eulipotyphla; family Talpidae; genus Galemys; species Galemys pyrenaicus. The sequence continues at coordinate 7,224,889 of JAGFMF010011608.1, read as the reverse complement.
AGTGATAATTGTTATGCACGAAGAACAAGAGCTGAGTGGGGAATCAAATGGCCCTTCAACTTAGATATGAGCAGGTATAAGTATAGATTTCTAGAAAGGTTTAGTTGATGTACAACATTAAATGCTTAACATTGAGGAAGGTCTTGCTTTGCCCTTAAATATTAACATAGGGATTTGCATGGTCAGATATGTCATAGTGGTAAAAAGAAAATGAGTACAGAGAGGTAGTGGTGGGTAAATGGGGCAGAGGAAGTTGGGGGGAGAGAGAGCGAGAGAGAGTCTTGGACCACATGAAAGACCTTGGGTCCATATCCAGATAAATTAGCTCAAATGAACATCTTCATCTTCTCAAATGAATCTGCTCCATCAGATTAGGAACTCCTTTTACCCTTAGAGGAGCAAGAAATTTGGAGACTAAATCTTCCATGTTCAAAACCCAGTACTTAATCTTTCTATGCTCTTTCCTCATGCATAAATTTGAGATAGAATTACAACCTCACAGGACTTTTGTTGGGATTAAATGAATAAATGAATAAAATATGTGCATTTATGTGTATATGTATGTGTGTGTATATAGTACCTAATGTCTGATACATAAGTGTCATGTACTACATTTTTATTTTATTTTTTAAAAAATTTTATTTATGCACACAAGAGTTTGGAGTACAGGCCAGAGTCATGGGGGTGGGGGTGTGTGAGAAGATTCACTAGAGACAGAGTGGGGAACGGAAGAGACAGATCAATGGAAATACACTTGCTGAGGGGAACAGCTGGCAAGACAGGAAAGATCTGCTGTGCTATATGGTTCCCCTCCCTGGCCAGGGATCGAACTTGCGCTGCATTGGCTGTGGAAGCCCCACAGTATGGTGCTCAACCCCTTGGTGCTCAGTGAGCCACTAGAGAGGCCCATTGTTTTATTATCATTCAAAGAAAGCCAGAGAGGGAATGGAGACCTGTATGGGAGGAAGGTTAACAACTGTCATTTCTCTTACACTCATTGAGTGTTTAGAAAAGTTCATGATCCTTCATCGGGATGAGATCTGATGCTCATCAAGGTAATAGTTACTCTCCTAAGTCCATTTTTCAAATGCCTACAACTTCTTTTGTAAAGAGGACCTGAAATTTCATTGATTGTCTCAGAAATGTGTTTGAATAGCTAATAGTTAGGTTAGTGCCAAGGTTTTAGCATGTATTAGATTGAAAAATTACTCCCTAATTTATTAGGGAGAACTGCAGAGTATGCCGAACCACATTACCCATCACACTCACTGGGGGAGTTTTTTAATTAGTACCACATGATGATCGAGGTCAACTACAATGCCCGTTGTATAAAAGTACCTCCAGATTGGAGCCCTCGTCATGTTATTAAGTTTTCATAGAAAAATAAAAATATTATAATAAAATGTAAAATATTATAATAAGTAATTGTAACCTAAAATCTGAAATTAACCTACCCATAATGTTTATGTTCGGCAAACAGGTTCTAATTCAGGGTCTTGGTAAGATTTTACTTTGTTTCCTAACACCTATATGTAAAGTTATCAACCAGCAGTGGTAACATTTCCAAGTATGAATTAATCCTAACTTAAAATCAAGCTGTCCCATTTTATGATACCTCAAATGAGTAACATAAACTGTAAGGCTTCTGCAAAATTAGTATTCTACCAAAAAATTTGTGGAAAAAAATGAAAGTTTTTACAAGAACTGTTTCAAAAAGTATTATCGTGTCAAAGTTAATATATTCAACCCTAATTGGCTTAACTGAAAATAATGAAATAACTTCTCTCTATAGCTGAGTAAACTATGATAGCTCTGGACTTGAGGACTCAAACTATGACACCACACCTCTCTTACATTTCGCCTCCTGGGCTCTGCATCTTTCCATGTGGCTTCACTCATGAGCTGGCTTTTCAACATGGTAGTCAGGACCTTCCAGTTTACTAAATTTTTCAAGGTAGAATTTCCAGCAGAAAGAGATTTGCTGCTTCTTAGAGTTAAAAACAAAACTAAACAGTTTAAAAAAAAAAACTGCCTAAAGACCTTAAGAATTATCCTCATGGTATTCACATAGCACATGCTTATCAAAGGTCAGAGCAGGGACAACCATGGGGAGGTGGAATACAGAGAAAAGATAAAAGAGTATCTTCTTGGTTTAATATCATCCAAGGTCTTGATCTATACACAGATCCAGAATTTATATCTTAACTACGGGAAAAATTTGTTAAATAATTTCACTGTTATGGGACTTTACCATGTGCTGTAGAGTCCAAGATCTTTCTACTGTGTGTTTTTGTTCTTGAGCCTTCATAATTGCTACCTTCTAACCCTAAAAAGAGTTTATATACCCTCTATGATGGCCTTTGTTCCAAAATTTCATGATGGCCAAATCCTTTTGCTTAACACTTGACATTTTTCAGTTTCCCATCTAAGAAGTCAAATTTGAAGTGATGAGTTCTGTTATTTTAGCCACCAAATATAACTTTCCTTTTTCTTTTAAGGACTTCATTATGTCCCTGCTCTATTTCTTTTTAAAAAAATATTTATGCATACAAGAGCTGGGGTACAGGTCAGAGTCCAAGGAAGTGAGAGGATTCACCAGAGACAGAGTGGGGAGCAGAGCAGGCAGAATGACTGAAACACACTGCTGAGGAGAGCATGGGGGAGGCAGGAGAGGTCTGCCTGCGCCATGTGGGTCCCCTCCCTGGCTGGCGGCAGGGATAGAACTCATGCTGTAGTGGCTGCGGGTTGCTTCATAGTGTGTTGCTTAACCCACTTCACCACCAGGGAGGCCCACTGCTCTATTTCTTGACTTTCAACAAAGAAAGTGTTTTCTTAGACTCAACTAAGAGATAAGAGGAAGGGGAAAGAAGAGAAAACAAAACAAAATTGAAAATAAAATGAAAATCTATAGACTCTGCCACTTCCCACCCCACCAGTACCAGGAACTAACACTACAGATGCCAAAAAATATTTTGGCACTTAATCTCTGTTAGAGGTTTCTCTGGATCTGACAACATTGCTTAAGAAAAAGAAATTTTAAAAACAAAAACATGTTGTATAGTTCATTTAATCAGTTGCTAGCAAGAAACTTGCCTTCTTGTTTCCAGAGTCCCTGAAGAACAAGGAAATAAATGTTTATATGTGGTCAACATGTGACCTGTTTTCTCACATCAAGTTCCCAAACAAGCCTGTTCTCAGTCCAAGTGAATCATTTTTCTTGCAAACCACAAACACTATCCTAGTTCCTCCAAATCCTGATCTCCTTTCACATAATTTTCTCCCAAATGTCACCCTCTGTGTGACTCCATACTGAGATTAAGAAGGTAGGAACAAGGATTGGCTTGCATGTTCATGGGGTTGGACTGTGTAAGTCACAGTGTTCTATGCACTTCGCAAGTGCTTCTGTGTGATCGAAACTCGGAGGGGCAACAGTGTGCACATGCTGATTCTGAAAGGCACGATAAGGTTGTGTCTGTATTACCTTTGCCTTGCTGTCTCTGGTTTGACTCTGTAGACAATGGCAGCTTTACCAGGTGACAGCTGTGACCTCTGTGTTAAATCCAGTATTAAAAGGATACTATCTCAAGTTGTGTTAATCACTTGTGTCTAATTGGCACTGAAATCCTTTTTATAAAAGTGTGTGAGTAATAGAAGTGCATGCCTTTAGAATCAGCTTTTGGAATTAATGTCAAAGCCCATTGGGGATGGGAAATTACTCTCACTTGAGTCACCCTGTTTTCTGACAAAAGTCTTTCCATACCTAATTGGTCATGTTTTTAGGCTAGTGCTGAGAGTATTACTTAACTCAGGAAGTTAATCCCTAAGAAAGTATCACCAAATGGTGCTGATTTTCAAGCAACTAAACTGTACTATTTGAGCCGTGGAGTGGGACATTTGTATTGCTGTGCCAACTGCATGATCTAGAGCATCATGGCAAGAAATAGAAAAGCATTCAAATTTAAACACATCCTAATCTGTTCGAGCTCCTAAGATATTCAAAATACTATGGATTTTTGGCTTATAAACAACAGAAGTTGATTTCTCAAAGCTCTGAGGGTGGAAGTCTAAGATCAGGGTACCAGTACAGTCACACTGGGGGTTCTCTTCTGCATTGCTAAATTTTCATTGTATACTCACCAGCCAGAAGGGGACAGGGGCCTCTCTGGAGCCTCTCTTGTAAGAGTGCCAGTCCCACTTATGAGGGCTCTGGCTCCAGGGCCTTATCACCTCCCTTGGGTACCACCTCCTAATACAGTCACCTTGGAGAAAGGATTTTGACCTAGGAATTTGGAGCCCGGGACACAAATATTCAGAACATAGCAAAGAAGAAATTTACTGAAGGGGAAGAAGCACAGTAGACCTGGGGCAAGAAGTCATGAACCGTGAAGCCTTTGGGTGTGAAAGAGCCCCTCTTTCCATCTCTCTGGGCTCACATTATTCCCATGGCTCCTTTCTTGGTGTCTCGCCTACTTCTAGTGACTGCTAGCCTGGCATTTATCACAAAAAACACACAATCCACGTGCCTTGCCATGGCCCTGGTGGCCTGAACCCATGTCGTCTGGGGCTTTGTTTCACATTCTCACAGAAAGTATTTCTGATTGCCCACTGGTGATTTTTGGGTTGCCCATCTCGGCCACGTTCTGTTCCCACGGCTGACAGGGCCAACTCAGCTGTATTTTGGGCATTGTTTGTGAGAAGTTTATATGAAGAGGAGGGCAAAGGATAGTGTCTTAAAGTGGTTGGTGATTTGTTCTTTTTAATTGGTAACTGAATGAATAGTCTCAGATGGCTATTTTAGCACATCTAACCCAGAGATGTGCAGTTCAAGGTTAACAAAATGCAATTTTTAATTTCAGTCACATTTCTTTCCTTCCCAGTACCAAATTCAAGTACAGTGGTTGAAAGCAAGAGGAAGAGAGTCACTTACAGAAAAAAATCATCACATTTTAAAATTTTCATGATTTTTACATTGGAATTAAATTAATCTTTCTCATGATTTGGGATATTTATCCCAGCAAGTAACTTGGATTTGAAATTTAGAAAAATGTTGTGGGATAAATTTATAAAGAAAAGAGATTACAGCTAAGAGCAGACATAGATATCACCATGGAAACTAGATTTTTACATATGTACTGATAGTGCTAAGTAACAAGTAGGCACTTAGTAGAAGAGATATTTGAATTTATATTTGAAATAAGACATGTAACTTTAATTTGTATTTTATATGCTGTGATGCTACAAAAAACATTGCAGAAATTTATTTTTTTCTCCTTTTTGCCTTTTGATTCATGTCCATTTAAATAATTGTCAAGTAAAAGAATACACTGTTAATAGCAAAGCAAAATGAGAAGTTTCTGCATGCACAATTGCCAACTATTCTTATTCCTCTCAGATGTAAGAATAGAAGGTGAAAAACATAGGAACGAGACATTCTTAACATAATTAGCTTGGTTTTTTTGTTTGTTTTTAAATAAAAACACTCCTAGAATTAAGAGCAAACTTTTTTTTCCAATGGTTGCTTTCTTTTCTAGGTGTTGTCTCTATAGAATTTCCACTACCAGCTCTCCCATGCACCATCACCATATTCCCTTGCGCTCTTTCTGTCCCTGTCTTAATCCCAGTCCCTCCCTCTTCCCTGCAGAATGTCTCTGGTTTGTAGTTGTCTGTTCATTTTTGTTCTGTTGTGTTGTGGTTTTTGTTATTGTTGATGTTGTTATTTTTTTTTTTCTTGATCCCCTATATTCTTCCTGTAAGTGAGACCATCCGGTATTTTTCTTTTTCTTTCTGGCTTACTTCACTGAGCATAATCCCTTCAACTCCATTCATCTTTCTGCATATGACATTAGTTTATCTTTTTTGATTGCTGAATAGAGTTCCATTGTGTATATATACACCACATCTTTTTGATAGCCATCTATTTTTGGACATTTGGGTTAGTTCCTAATAGTGCTGCAATAAACATAGGGTGCATGTACTCTTTTGAATTAATGTTTTTGTATCCTTTGGGTAAATCCCTAGAAGTGGGATTACTGGCTCATATGGTAGCTCCATTTTTATAGACTGAGGATCTTACTTACAGCTTTCTATAGAGGTTGACCAGTTAAGAGCAAACATTTTGATATGTTAAATGCTATAAATACAGGACCACAATTTATTTTAATAACAAGCCCCTGGGTCATATTTTTGTTATCATTCTTACTCTACAAATGAGGAAACTCAAGCTCAGAGAGGAAGCAATAGATAATAAGTTGTGGAGCCTGGAGATGAGAATGAGGAAGGAAGGAAAATCCTGAGGGTGACTAGGAAGAGATCATTTAGAAGTCAGGGCTAACATAGGAAAAATGACCTTGACTGAGTGAGGACTTGTTAATAAATGATCCTGTTAAGTCAGGTATGGGTCTTGCAGGCCTTTCCCACACTCAGTCTTTTATGACAGTGTTTACCAGACAGCCTTCAAAATGTTGAAATAGACTACAAATGGAGCCAATTATATAAGCTGTTTATTTGGCATGCAAATTGTTCAAACTCCAAGACAAACCCACAAAATCTCCTGTTTGTATGTTAGGCAAATCACTTAAATTATCTAGTTATCGGTTTATTTATGTGAAAACCAAGTTTCTAGGGGAAAATGCAAGCGCGAACATTCTACAATTTATGGGTATCTTTTGGCTTGTTTGTTTCAACTGACACACAAACCCCCTTGACCTCTCCACACCCCAGTTTATTTTCCTATGAAGTCTGCTCATACGTCTGTTTATTCAGTCAAGAAGCATATGACTTTGTGTCACTCTTGAAGGAATTTACTCTTATTTGTATTTAAATAATTGAGATGGAGACTGCAGCCCTTAGGAAACTGAAACTCATAAAATTGTTTACATTTTTTTCCTTCTTGCAAAAGTAAATATGCCAATCTGAATATTCTTTCGTTAACAACAAGCTCTCATAACAGCTGTGGAAACCTAGAAAACTATGTCATCTGTATGGTATTCTTTCCCAAGAAAGCAGAGGTCACTTTAAACAAACAAATGATATTCTATGCCAGGTGGGACTATTCTGAGTCACTAAAACCACAGTGAATTTGGAGCACTTAAAACTTAAGTAGGATTGTTGAACAAGCACACAAGATCAAAATCCACAGAATTTAGAATTACTACAAACCTTTAGAAATACTTCTAGAAATAATTTAGAAATCAAATAATTTAAAATAGAGATGCATTTGGTTGCTCCTACTTATAATGAACATTTATTAGAATACAGTCTAGCAGGCAGATTTGATTGTAAAAGAAATTCTTATAGGTAGCCTACATTTTCATTTATAATAAAACCACCATCGGTGTGAACTTAGTTATGAGGTGAGTTACCAGGAAATACTTACCAACATGGCATTAATATCAAGCCTCTTCAAAGTTCAGCCTCTGGTGTTGAGGATCTGCCTGGAATTGGTTTCTCTTTGTTATAAAATGTAACAAAGTCATTTAATTATTCAAAGCAGAATTGCTGATCTTGTCTCCTGATACTTCATGCCCAAGGTCCTAATTAAGCAAAGGCTTACAGATAGTAAATCAAGAAGGACTAAATATATTTCAAATATTTAATTTTATTCAGGTCATTCTATCTTTAATTAAATCAGCATTTCCCAAACATATTTAGAAGAAAAGTATACTTCCTTCCTGCAATTTCAGATACAAGCAATGAACATTTACTAAGGTCCAAATAGATGAACATCTTATATTAAAATTTTACCTTTTGCCATTATCTAGAGATTCCATATTTATCATATGCTAAGTTTCCTCATGGACGTGATCCATTTCTGACTTTGGTGTTTCCTCCTTTAGTCTTTGGTTTATTAATGTCTCAATAGCACATGAAGTATGGAAGTTCTATAGTATGTTCTAATAACTATGAAACCTGCAATTGGTCTTTTGCTTCAGGATTTTACAAGCAAATACTGCATCTTCATTATTTTGTATGAACTTTAGTCAACTTGTGTAGCTCAAGTAAATAATTTAATAATATGGTAGTATTTTTGACATTAAATGACATATAAATGACATTAAAGTTATACAAGTATCTAAAGAAGTAATTTTGTATGACATAATGTTGAATTAGGACAATAGATGTCTTTTCATTTGATGAAGTTATTATTGTGTCTTTCTTGAGTGTTTTAAAATTGTCCTTATGTAGGTTTTATATATTTCTAAATTTATTCATAATTAAGTTATTTTTTATTTGTAACTATTGTACATGTGGTTTCCTTCATTATATCTTCTCAATATTTATGTACTTATGGATTATAAGTTTGATATTTATTATTTTTTGGCTATTTTACTAAATTCATGTGTTGCTTTTGCTCACTTTCAACTTCATTGCAGATATTGGGAGGTATAACTCAATAGAGTACTCTAGGAGCTGGGAAGAATAGAAAATAGTGTCTTAAAAGACACTAAATGAATATGAGTCCTTTTTCTGGATCCAGTGCCAGAGGGCAGATACAGAATTATGAAAGGCTTGGTAAAATGAATATCACCTGTGAGAGGGTTGCGCTGAATTACAAGTACAAGGCAGTATTCCTCTCCTGGGTGACTGCTGGTCACTACCTGATAGCTGAGAGAAGGGATCCATTGGGGATGGCTGCCCTCAGAGAGTGTATAGGATTCCATAAGGTGCAGGAGCAATTATTTTTCCACTGTTCTGTTATCCCATTGTTCTTTATTAAGTAAAGGCTATAAAAAATAAAACTAGTAACTGAATCAAATGTGACACATCTATTACCAGTATAGGATATCGAAGGCATAATTCTTGCTGTAAAAGACAAAAAATAGCAAAGGAAAAATAAATAAGATGGCAGGCAACATCAAGACTACTACAGTCTTTTCTCTTATTTTTTAGTCTTGTTTTTGCATGTTTCCCCCTATCAAGAGTAGAAATAGGAAGGTCAAAGATAGGATAAGAGGTAAGGAAAGGTTAAAAACAAATCAGACAAATGTTTATACCTTTGAAGGTAACATTCTTTACTATTCACTCTCCTCCTCCCACCCAGATTAATTTCTTAAAAATATTCACATAATGGGGGCCTCCCTGGTGGTGCAGTGGGTTGAGTGCTGCACTGTGAAGCATCTGTTGCACAGTAGCACTAGTTTGATCCCCGGTCAGGGAGGGGACACACATGGCGCATCAGACCTCTTCTGCTTCACCTTCTGCTCTCCTCAGCAGTGTATTTCGTTCGATCTACCTGTTCTGTTCCCCACTGGTGAATCCTCTCACCTCCCACGACTCTGGACTGCACCCCATGCATAAATAAATAAATCTTAAAAATATTAAAAAAGGGCCTCCCTCGTGGCACAGTGGGTTGAGCGCCACACTGTGAAACATCCACTACAAGGCAGTGCCAAGTTCAATCCCCAGCCAGGGAGGGGACCCACGTGGTGTGGTAGACCTCTCCTGCCTCGCCCAATGCTCCCCTTAGCAGTATATTTCAGTCTGTCTACCTGTTCTGCTCCCCACTCTGTCTCTGGTGAGTTCTCGCACCTCCCGCACCTCTGGTCTTTGTGCCTGCTCTTGTATGCATAAATAAAAAATCTTTAAAAAATATATATGTTAAAAAATATTAACAAAATGAATGAATAAGGAGTTTCATGCACATGTTCTAGATATAAAGCAAAAATGATGTGTTCTATTTATTTATTATTTCTTTTTAAAAGATTTATTTATGTATACAAGGGTTCAGATACAGGCCAGAGTCATGGGAGGTGAGAGGATCCACCAGAGACAGAGTGGGGAGCAGAAAGGCAAATAGACCAAAATACACTGCTGAGGGGAGCAGCAGGTGAAACAGAAGAGGTCTGCTGCACCATGTGGATCTCCTCCCTGGCCAGGGATTGAACTTGTGCTGCTGTGCCAGGGATGCTTCACAGTGCGGTGCTCAACCCAGTGTGCCACCCGGGGAGGGCCTATTCTGTTTTTCATATTCCTTTCAACATATTCTTTATCTGAGAAACAGAAGATCCTGTGCTAAACTTCTTTAAACCAATGTTAAACTCTAAGGAAGATTATGTTTAAAGCAAAGTACACCATTTATTGCCATTGAAACTCAGTGTCCACTGTTTTCCAATAGACATCCTTTTGAAAATGAGTAACAGACCAAGAATTTCAGAAACATGATTTTTCATGATTGTGAGACAGGAAGTCCCTGTTAATATGTGAAAGGCTTTGATATATATCCCTGTCTATTTACATATGGCATACATCAGATATTTCATGTCATATTTTACTTGTGTTACTTTTTTTTATGCCTGTTACACAAATATTTTTCAACTAAAACTTCAGTGTAATTATAACTAATGGTTTGGCTATGTGTTGTGTTGTAAAAATCCCAGTTTCTTTTCTACCTATGTCCTACTAATATACATCTATTTAAAAGTGGAAACATATTCCAGTACATCATACTACAAAGCAGATTCTTCTAGTAATAAATAGTGTGCTATCCCAGGTTTAGTGCAGTGTTGTAGCTGATTCTCCTGTAAGGTCAGTCAGAAATAGAGTTGAAGATTCTGATTTCCAGGCCATGCCTTCTACTAAAGCAATATTATGTTCGCCTTACATAGTACTTGGTCATTATTTGGTATGTCAGAAGCTTTGGAGTCCATATCTTAACTTAGATTCTTCTTCATTTCTTTTTTTTTTTTTTTTGCCTTTACATTTACACATAACTACACAAACTTCCACTGCCAGTAGATGACCTAACTTGGACTTTGGAATTTTATGTTTTGGCTTCATTTCATTGAAACCAATTTAAGTAAGTTATGGAGGAGCATAATTTGCACGCATTCTTTTTGTAGTGCCCTGAGGACTAATAACAAACTCACTAGAACTCTAGACAAAATATTCACTTTTATAAAAGCATTAGGAGGTTCCTGGCAGAAATTTGAATCTAATATTTTTCTTACTTGCTTGATTGAGATGCAATCTATATACCATAAAATTCACTTACGTGTCCAATCTGGTGCCTGTTTACTACATTTTTATAGTTATGCAATAATATAGAAACTCTTCTCCAATATAGATACATTTCTTCCTCCCTCCATTGTTGTCACCTATATAACATCTTTATAACTTGTAAGTCAGCAATACAAATGAAACTGATAGACTGTATACCAGGCCTAGAACTAAGATAAAAGAAGTGAAATACTGATCTCAGGTATACAGTTTTAGCAGGCTGGGTGAGGGTTGTCAGAGGAGAGGGCAAACACTCATTAATCAAGACAAGTAATATTTTAATGCAATTTTTAAAAAATCTAAATTATTTTTTAAAACAAGTAAAATAAAAAATTTTAAATAAAGATCTGGCTACACTTGCAGGGCCTCCCTCACTCAACTTATCCTACTCTAAACTCTGGTCCCAGTAAAACTTTATTGTAAAGGTAGGTTGATAATCCACAGGTTATAGTTTATCCATTTTACTTTTTAAAATATAATTTATCCTGATGACTTTTGATCAGTATCCCTTAAATAATACATCTGCTGTGAGTATCACATTCACCTCGCTCTCATTCCAAACTGGTATATAGACGTGTACTGTAAGAATCTGGGATTGATTTTGCATCAGTTATATCTCATGAAGCTGTTAAAAATAAAAGTGAACAGCATCTCTTAGTTACATCTGTAGATACTCATATTAACTTTGGCCCCTGCTGCTCACTTATCTGTTCACAGGGTATAGATTCTACTAGCTTGTATTTGAGGGAAATTTATCTCTTTTCTCTCCATGTTCTTGTCTACAAAGGTGTCATCTGTGGTTGGGCGCAAGAAGAAAGGTGTGTGGTTATATTCTGACAAGGGCCTTGTGTATTAGCTGCAATTAGATTTTATCTGTGAGTGACAGAAAAATTGCAGAGGTTTAAGCAGGGTAAAGTTTATTCCTCTTTTCTGCTCTGTCTGGCTACAACCTTCATTTTTTTAAAAGGGGGAACTCTTAGTTCCTAAGACAAAGTAAAGAAAAATAAAAAAGGCAAAAGGAGCATTCCATCTCTCCCTTTGGGGGAAGCTTTGGGTCTTTGGAAGCTATATGTCTGCTTTCATTCTTTCTGCATATTTTGATCACATGAACACATAGCATAGCTCCAAGGAGTTCAGCTATAAGACTGGGTTCTGCATGGCCATATGCATAATGTTATCATTATGGTATTTGGAATTCTTCATCTCTAAAAGAGGAGACTACCTGACCTTAATGTCTGTCCTTACCTTTTGTGGAGCATGGGGAGAGAATACATTAAGAGAACAAGGAAAAGATAGTACATATCCATGGGTTATTTTTGTACGGCCTCATACAGAAAATCTAGACTGCTTAGTCATTTTTTTAAAAGATTTATTTATTTATGCATATAAGAACTGGGGTATAGTCCAGAGGCATGGGGAGTGAGAGAATCCACCAGACAGAGTGGGGAGCAGAACAGGCAGATCACCCGAAATACACTGCTGAGGGGAGCAGCGGGTGAGGCAAGAGAAGTCTGCTGTGCCATGTGGGTCCCCTCCCCAGCTGGCGGCAGGGTTCGAACTCGTGCTGCAGTGGCTGCGGTCTGCTTCATAGTGCGTTGCTCAACCCACTGAGCCACCGGAGAGGACCCTGCTTAGTCATTTTTTAATTGAAATATACTATATAATGCAACAATGGGAGAGAATGGACTAAGAACCAGGTACAATTTCTGGAATGGATTAAATTAATTAGTTTTTAAGTCCTTTATCAAGTCCTGGAATAAATCAGGTACTCTTAAGTCTTGGTTTAAAATATCTAGAATGGTCAATTTATAGACTGAAGCTATAGAAGTTTGATCTCTGATATCACAGGAAAACCAAAATGTCATCAGCTATTCTGTTCAATGCTGTATCTATGATGCTTTCATATAAACATTAATAATAAATATTGGAAACTTTAAAATCAGTGGAACTCAGGAAAAGAGAAAGAGTGAAGGGAACATTCATTAGTTCCATCTCAGTGAGTGTTATAGGAAGACAATATCCTGCAGGTCTTTTTAATTATAAAGTAGAAACTCAGCAGTTATGTCCACAGTGCTTAATTCAGGGTATCATACTTCTCAGTGAGGATGAACCAGCCCAATGGGGCAGTAGTAAGAGGTGTGCGATGATTCCTGATTTTTATGTGAAAACCAAAGTGTAATATTCAGAACATCCAAAATCCCAGTGAAGGCCTCCTGTGTGCCCCTTAATGGTTGAATTAAGGGGGCCTCATATCTTTCTATGGTTAACAAATATTTAAGGAAGTGACAATTCTCATTAACTTTTCCTAAAGAGTTTTGCTATAGCTTTTTATTAGTTAACTGATAGCTTTTTATTTGACTAATCACTTCTAGTTGCATAGTGATGGGAATATACCACTCAGACTGCCAGTGATCTCACAGAATATACTAAGTGAGAATGGGAGATTTATTATGGATCACTGGAAGTCCAGGAGTTGCAGGGACTCCAAAACTGGGTCTCCTGGTTATATATTACTTCTTTTCTATACCTGCAATTTTTGTATGTTATTTCTGTAAGTGACTTTTGTATTTAGCAAAAACTCGGAAGTATGTTTATAGTAATAATTTTAAAACATAACAAATGTTGTTGACTAGGGAGTTGATGCCATTTACTTTCATCTACTAAATAATTCAGTAGTTTTCAACTACATCTAATTTATTAACCTATTCATTTTCTCTGAGGATGGAAAAGAGCAATTTGGTGGAATAAGTTAATTTTTGTAGCAAGCAGAATAATAGCTCCCCAATGATATCCAGGCTCTAATTCCCAAAACCTGTAACTCTTTAACATATATGGCAAAAGCAACATTGCAGATATAATTGTGAAAATATTGAGATGGGGAGATTATTTTGGATTAATTAGCTGATTCCAATCTAGTATCATGAATTCCTACTTAGTCAGAGAAGTCTATAATTAAAAGTGCTTAAAGCACTATTGCTGACTTTGGATATGGAGGAAGGGGGTCTGGAGTCAATAACTACAGCTGACTCTAGAGGCTAGAAAAGGCAAGACAACTGATCTCTCCTGTAGTTTTCTAAAGAGAATCAGTCCCACAGTCATCTGAGATTTATGTTGAATTTCAGACCTACATGATATAAATACTAATTTTGTGTTTAGTCACTATAATTAAATTAGCAATAAATGCTTAAATAATAGTAACTATAAGCAATGTATATATAAAACATGATATATCTGTGGTGGGTATAAAGCATGGGAATAGGTAATATTGACTATACATCTGGTAAAATGTAGTAGTAAATCTAAATACGTATCATCGTCAGACAACTGCTCACACTTTTAAAGGGAGGAAAGTTTCCAAACATGAAAGAACCACAAGTTAGTACAAATTATTGTGTAATTATGTGCCAACATTGGGCCTCCCTGGTGGTGCAAGGGGTTAAGTGTCTGTGGGGCTTCCACAGCCACTGCAGTATGAGTTCAATTCCCAGCCAGGGAGGGGACCCACGTGGTGCAGCAGACCTCTCCTGCCTCACCCACTACTTCCCTCAGCAGTGTATTTCAGTCAATCTGCCTATTCTTCTCCCCACTCTGGTGGGTCCTCTCAGCAACCCCCTTACCCAGTACCTCTGGCCTGTGCCCCAGCTCTTGTATGCATAAATAAATAAATCTTTAAAAAAATTATGTGCCAACATTTTGGAGAACAGAAAATGATGTGTTTGTTTATCAGTGTGACCACATGGCATTGCTTTAGTCCCACTGAGGAGGAAATGTGTGTCAACGTGGAAGATGTGAGAAAGTTTTTTCAGGTAACATTGACTACTAAAGGTAGCTGGAATTTCAAGACAATTGTAAATTATCATTTCTTTAAAAGAATTTTTTTTTTGACCACCACAGATGAAGAATAGTTTTTGTTTCTCAAAATAGACATCTTACTCTAATTGATATTTGAGATAAGATCTGGAACTTGTAACTCAGTAAGAAATGGCATCATGGTTAATTAGGCATGCCTATTAGGGCTCTCAGGAAAGAGAAAAGCTTTCCATGTTTAGTTTGGATGTTACCAAGGCTGATATTCAGCAAGGATGTACCAGTTGATGGAATCAGGAATTACATCGAACTGTTTCAATTAATCATATTAATAAGCAGCTCCCTCCTCCCTGGGGTGCCTCACTTTCACCATGACTACTTGGCTTTTCCCTAGTGTACTCAACTGCCTCTAATTGAGCAGCTGTACTCTAATTGGGGAGCAGTGGTTCTGCTGGTTGGTAAATATTTTGAGTACTATTTGGCATGTTATTTTGGATGAAGGCATGGTAATATACTAGACGATTTTTCAAAGTTGTTTTGTTTCCTGTGTTACCGCAATACCTAGACTAGGTATTAGTTCAAAGAATATACTGATATATATCTCTAGACGTAATTTATTTGGAATCAGATAAAGAAGCAGTTATATTAAATTTACTTCTCAGGAAAAGCCTATTAATCACCAATATGGAAAAACTCTTGGTACAAGCACTTTATGGAATGCTTAGCCATGACCTCAATGGTAGCAGGAGTTGGCATGTGCATGCCATAGAGCTTTCTCAGGCCAAATAATATAGTTTCTTGGCATACTTTGGAAAAATTTGAAAAATGGCACCTACATTATACAAAACAATGATTATGGAATGTCCATTTTGCTAATACCATAAATGGAAGGAATCCGGAGTTTCTTTAAAAAGTAAGTTTTGTTGTGGTAGTTAAATATAACACCAGCCTTTGGTCAATAGAGAAACACACATTTAGAATTATCTTACATAACATAATTTTTAAAAACAGTTCCATTATCAGTCATGCTGGAGGAATGTGTGGCTATATTTCAATCAAGACCATACGAAAACAAATGAGGAAATGGCAGCACATCCAGATGTTTTCTCATCTAAGTTTTTATCTTCCACCATATGAAGGCATGGTTAATTAGTCCAACAAGTCAAAACTTGACATTTTCTGTAGAAATGGAGAAGTTTCTGAACTCTACTTTGTAAGAGTGTGTCCCTTGGAAGAGGGTATGATACAGTGCCATGCACCTGAAGACATGCAATGCCGTGCCTTTGGACCACGTACAGTGTTGTAGACAAGTATTGCCTTAATTAAAACAAAATGAAATAAAGAATGAGTCCTCTACAACCCAAGTCTATTTAGAATTTGCCAGTTCCATGTATTTACTCAAGTCTTTACTTAGATTTTCTACTTTACCTGAAATCTTTGAATAATGAGCTGATGGAATAAGTCTAGGACCTAGTATATAGACCTTGCTCAGTTTTGAGGAAAATCAAATACTTGTTTATTAAAATATCAAAATGAAGATGACCCAGAATTTAATGACTTGATTATATGCTCCCACTAATGATATATTGGTTGTATTTTTGAGGAATCTGGACCTGGAATTTCCCTTATCACTTCTTATAGGAATAGCTTTGGATTTGGAAGTATATTGAACTTCAAATATGCATATGTATACACACAAATATATATGCATATGCATATATTTACACAAATGTAACTTACATGCATACTAGTATCCTAGTATCATAGTTTGACTTGTCCCACATGTGCATATTTCCCTTCTTGATTGGTTTTCTCAAGGACAAAGGCACAGCTTGTCCACTTTTATTTATCAAAACTGTAGTTATTCTTGGAATAAGGTAGTAAGAAATCAAGACATCTTTTTTTTTCAGTTGAATTGAGTAAAACTGA
This sequence comes from Galemys pyrenaicus, assembly GCA_019455555.1. Lineage (NCBI taxonomy): Eukaryota > Metazoa > Chordata > Mammalia > Eulipotyphla > Talpidae > Galemys > Galemys pyrenaicus. Next base: position 7,208,158 of record JAGFMF010011608.1, on the reverse strand, counting down.
ATTTTACTTTTCAGTGCTTTATGACACATTTTGGGATTATTTTGGGGACAGCATTCTGTTGGATAAGGCCCTGCATTGCTTAAGCAGGGCAGTGTACTGAGTGTGATAGCTTTGAATTTTATTTTAGTGAATTCTAGGCAACCCAGAGTACATTTTCAGAGGTATTGTTGTTGATTTTCATCTTTTTTTTTACTGTAATGTAATTCATAACCTTAGGGGGAAAAATGATTTAAAGTGCATGATCTTTTTCCATACAGCTCTCAAAAAAAAAAAAAATCTCCCAAATGAGCATTGATTGTAACATAATGTTTATTGTTAACTTCTTGCATATTAAAATAGCATAGAATTATTAAAATAAGAAAATTGGTCTGGATAATGTCCAGTGTCTTTGAAATCAAACATTTTTTAAAAATTTTATATCATTTTATGTTTACAATGTCCAGTAAGATATGGGGAGCAGAAGTTAGACAAGCCTTTCAATTCTATCCCCAACCTAGGAGAGCTATATTTAAGTTGTTGTTTACCATCTTACTTTCCCATACAAGAGGTATAGTTATGTATTAGGAGTTTTGGTGGAGATGAGAGAAGCATGAGTACATAAGGAAGTGTAAAGCTGTACTCCTGAAGTTACATAGTCATGTAAGTGATTGGAAAGTCAATGAAATTAGGTCAGGGAGAATATCCCTCTTCCTCAAGAAGACAAGCAGAAGCACAGAGACAGCAGGAATCTGAACAAGCACATTTAATCAATTGTAGAAATAGGATTAGAGCAGGTCTCCTGATCTAGATACTTTATTTTACAAATTCTCTTTTTTTCCCCCACAATCATCGAATTTTTTCTTATTGCTCTATCTGATAGATTCTCTCCAATTCTGTCTGCCACATTTTTACCCTTACTTCATAATGTTCTTATAATGTCTTTTTCTTCCCTTTTTCCTTTTAGAGTGTTCTCTGTCTCTCTCTCTCTCTCTTTCTCTGTATTTTAATCCATTTATCCCTTCACACAAGAGAAATCATGAAAACAACTCTGACTAGTTTTTCTTTTTAACAGTAATTGTAGCAATAAAACTTAAAATAAGGACACATTTGATATCATATTAAACAGAGTACAATGAAGTATACCTCTTTAGGGACCTTGAACTATTTGAAAATATGGAAACCATTTTCTTTTTTATTGCCTCTATCACCTGTAAAATTCTACTTGGAATGCTTTAATAAGGATTCAGTTGTGTGTGTGTGTGTTTTTTTTTTTTTTAAGTAATTGAATGCTACTTACTGATTCTCTGTCCAGTTAAAATATAGCTTTTTGGGGTAAGCGTTCAAACTTAAATTAGTTGTGCTCAACATTAAGCAGTGACCACAGTCTCAGAAACAAAGAAGTAATAGAGTAATGGAGTAATAGAGACAGTGAAGATAAGGGAAGGAAGGAAGGAAGGAAGGAAGGAAGGAAGGAAGGAAGGAAGGAAGGAAGG
>JAGFMF010011608.1:7193739-7206574 GCA_019455555.1 Galemys pyrenaicus | reverse complement strand
GGGGAGGGGGAGGGGAGGGAGGGAGTGGGGGGGGGAGGATTCAGGAGCTTAAGAAACAGTATGACACACTGACACACCTTTGTACTTTCTAGTCTTTAGAGGTTGTTTCCTTTTGAATCCCTATAGTTTAAGTAAGTTCTCAATATTTAGGGAATCGGGGTCCTCTAGAAGACTTTTTAAAATTCATATTGCTGGATCTTGCCCAGAATTTCTTATTCAATATGTCTGCGAATTAGCATCTTTAATTGGTTCATAGGTGATGATGATGCTAACAAACTTTACTTTTGCGAATATAGATGATACAACAGACCATACTTTTGGGAATCTACTGCTCTGAGTTGTATGATGGCTTCACTCTGTAGAAACGATATTTTATTTCTCTCTCTCTCTTTTTTTTAAAGATTTTTATTTATGCATGTAAGCACTGGGGTACAGGCCAGAAGTGTGGGAGGTGAAATTATTCACCAGAGACAGAGTGGGAAACAGAACAGTCAGATCTACTGAAATACACTGCTGAGCAGAGCAGCAGGCAAGGCAGGAGAGGTCTGCTGCCCCATGTGGGTCACCTCCCCGGCAGGTGGCTGGCAGCTGGCGGCAGGGATCAAACTGGTGCTGCAGTGACTGCCCTTTGCTTCATAGTGCATCGCTTAACCTATTGCACCACCAGGGAGGTCCCAGAAAAGATATTTTAAATATAGGTTTTGTTCTGTATTCTGAACTATATAATCTCTATTTTTCTGGACTTAGATATTATAAACTCTCTTTTTACATACTTTCTTTAACATTTAATTGTTTCAGTTGAGCTCATACTGTGACTTTATGCCTTATCTTCAAAAACTGAAACAAACAAGATGTTTTTCAGTAAATTAATGGATAACTAAACTATCACCTATCCATACAAAGGAATTATACTCTGAGATAAAAATTATTGAAAAAATATTTGTAAACTTCAAAATCATATTGCTAGGTGAAAGAAACTAATCTGGAAATGCTACAGACTTTGTAATTCCATTCATGCAGCATTCTGGAAAGATAAAGTACAGAAACACAAATAGATCAGTAATTACCAGGGGCTTGGATCAGGGTGAGGTTATAGAAGAAGTAAAGGAGGAAATATTTTTAGAGCAGTAAAACTTCTCTATAAAATAATATTTTGGTGGATACATGGCAGTCTGCTTTTACCAAATTTCATACTTTATAGTAGAATAAACTTTGATGAATGCAGATTTTTTTAAAAATCACTTATAAATGACAAAATCCTAGCATAGAACTTTCTCCCTCTCTCTACCCCTCCTTCCCTTTCCCGTACTACCTTCACGCACACACACACAAACACACACAATTGAACAGTATTACAAATGTAGGAAAAAACCTTAATGGAGTGATGAAAAAGTTACTGACCTAAGTATCTTTGAAAACTAATCTTTAAGATTAAATGCAAATAGCTTCACATAAATACTGTACCCTAATTGATAAATTTGTTTCCTACAAGAATATTATTATGAGTCTGAAACCCAAACATATTTGTATTGAAATGGAACAGTTAAGTAAACTATGCCAGATGGTTGTATCTAAGTTCCACACTGTTGCAATGGTAGGTTTGAGACAGGCAAGGGAAGAGGGCTTGAACAATCTGTTTGGCAACTTATTGTTAGACGTGGGAACTCATAACAATTCATATTGATTAGCTTAGTGTAGCTACATATTTGTATATCATTATAAATATATACAGGTGTGTAACTGTTAGTATATGTGCATATATTTATTTTCTGTTAGCAGAAAGTGCCCAGAAAAAAAATGATATCCAAGCAGCAATAAGCATACCAGTCTCAAGATTTTGGTTTCTGATACTAACCCTAAATAAAACAAATCAGGGCCGTTTGAATAAATGGTTATTCTCTTTAGAAGTAGGGCAGGAAACATGTAAGATTAACTTGAAGAACCTTTACCTTGTAGTGTCAGAAAATACTTATGCACACCCAAAAAAAGTCCACAGTTATGGGGGTTTGTCAAAGAAACACATGAGGCAACTGAAAAGACTTCCAATGAGAAAGCTGGAACACTTTTTTTTTTTTTTTTTTTTTTTTTTTTTTTTAAAATTTTNTTTTTTTTTTTTTTTTTTTTTTTTTTTTTTTTCAAATTTTGAGCCTCGCTGGTGGTGCAGTCGGTTGAGCAGGTTGAGTGCACAGCAGCACGAATTTGATACCCGGTCAGGGAGGGGACCCACATGGCGCAGCAGACGCGCTGCTCCCTCAGCCGTGTGTTTCTGTCCATCTGCCTGTTCTGCTCCCCGCTCTGTCTCTGGTGAATCCTCTTATCTCCCACAACTCTGGACTATACCCCAGCTCTTGTGTGCATAAATAAAATAAATCTTTAAAAAATTTTTCAAATTGTGTATAATACATAATACAGTAATAAAACCTAAACTATAAAATACATATATGTCTTTTGAGTACCTATTGATTCAGATTATTAATTTAATAAATAAGCTAGAATAGCCAAATCTCCTAAATCTAAGAATTGTAATTATTGTAGATACTCCATCTTCAAGAAAATTGAGCAAACGCCTCACTCATTATTATGGGCTATGCATAATGACTTCTTCTAAAGAGCATAAAATAGGCAGACATAAAGCGTGTAGTATAGAAACCAAAGAAACTTCCTCAGGTAATCAAGGTCAGTGTCATTCATGATAAAGCATGTTGACAATATGTATCCTTCAAATTGTGTAATGAGAATGATGGTTGACTTCTGTGCTCCTCCCAAAGGCTACATCCTAATCACAAAAGAAATGTCATACAAATCCTAATTGATGAAAACTTTACAAAATACTATACTTTTCAAAACTATCAATGTCATCAAAATAGGGAGAGTCTAAGAAACTGTCAGTTAAGAGGAACCTAAGGTTATGTGATGACTCTATGGCACCCTGGATGGGACACAGAATACAAAAGAGCCACTTATCAGAATTAATTAAACTAACTGAAGTTAATTGTAGGACTTTAGTTAATAATTGTATAGCACTTGGTTCATTAATTTTGCAAATGCATCACACTCATGTAAGATGTTACTAACAGGTAATAAATGGTACATTACTCACAATAATCTCTTCAATTTTCTATAAATCTAAATATTTTCTGAAGTAAACATTTTTATATATTGATAAAACAACTTGAATTTTACATATATATGCTGAATACAATATATATACATAAAAGAGACTTTGTGCATAACTACTTCAGCATCCTCATTTTATAATACAGGAAACTGATCTGCAGAGAAAGTGCCTAAAGCAAGACCAGACAAGTCTACAACTCCTTTTTTAAAAAAATATTTATCCATAGAATATCTAGGGTCCAGGCCAGAGTCCAGGGAGGTGAGAGAATTCACCAGAAACAGAGTGGGGAGCAGAACAGTCAGACTGACTGAAACACACTGCAGAGGGAAGTAGTGGGCCAGGCAGGAGAGGTCTGCTATGCCATGTGGGTCCCCTCCCTGGCCAGTGGCAGGGATTGAACTCGTGTTGCAGGGGCTATGGTTTGCTTCATAGTGCGTTGCTTAACACACTGCGACACCAGTGAGGCCCAACCCTTGTTTTTATTACTGAGTTTTGCCACTACTCCTCTTCCCACTGACTGAGAAGTTTGTTTGTTTTTTTTTTTTTTTTTCAAAATTAAAAATGTGGACCATTAATATTAATAAATGTATAGGAAGTTTATAGCATGTTTTAAAAGTCCTTTTATTATAAGATGTTAACGTGCATGCTCCCTGGAATATGTTCTGTTGAATCCATTGGGTTCATGGAAAGCCAAAAGTGCTCAAAATCATGACTTCAGTATCACACCTAAGACAGAACTGTTTACATAGAGTGATAGTACCATAAGTCACGCTGCTCTGAGGGTGTGACTGCTCCAGGAATAACTTTGCGGAACAAGTCTAACTTTCAGAAGAGACTTCTCACTGAAGAAAAGACATTCATGCCAAAGAGAGACATAATTATCCTAGGAAATTATGACCTAGAGGAGTGACAGGAATTTCTTGAAGTAATTTATTAAGTCAGTGGCATGCTTCCTTGTGAATTCATCCAGTTTACATGTCTAATTCCTCTATGCTATAATCACATTAAAACCATGGAAACTTGATTTGATGACAAAAGATAAATTTGGGTACAGTAGAACCCAAAAATAAAAGTGTTACAGGAAAGCAGGAAATATGTATACGTTTTCTTCTTTCAATACTTTCTTGCAATGTCACTTCAATTTCTGTTTTTAAATATTTCAAAAGTTTAGTTTTCAGAAAAAAAGTTAATGAAATGACATGGTGTACACCTTAAGCCTTGCTAATATGTTAAAGCAGTCTTCAATAGAAATTTTTAAACAACATGAAATAGACTTTAAAAAAGTAATAAAGCTCTATATATGCCATAACAAATAGTTTTAATTTACCAGTTTATATGCTAGTAAATAGATTTAGCATAAACAAGTTTAGCTAATAGGTAAAGCATTCCTTATCACTCAGTTATCTTTATCCATCTGTTTGAATGGTAAAGTGACCTTCCTAGCCGTCCTTCTCTTCATGAAAATAAACTATGGAGAGAAACAATCAAAAGAGCTCACAAGATACATAAAAAAGAAAATAGAATATTGAGCCTCATAAGCATCCCCAAGAATTTATATTTCAAATATTTCTCATTTAAATGTAATAGAGTACAATGAGACAAACAAGAGGAACAAAACAAAAACTAAGTTTCTTTTTAAAAGACAAGCCTAATTTTAGGACTTCTTCAATGTCTCTTTTTCTTAAGATTGCTTTATGATAAAAACCCAGTAGGTGCACCATCACCTCAATCCCTTGTGCTCTTCCTGCCCTCATCCCAGTCCCTCTCCCTCACCCCTCCCAGAAAGTATCTCTGATTTGTCTTTGTCTTTTTGTTGTGTTGTGATTTTTTTATTGTTATTTTTTTTTTCTTGATCCCTTATTTGGTTCCCTTATATTCCTCCTGAAAGTGAAACCATTCAGCATTTTTCTTTTGCCTTCTGGGGACCACAATCAATGTCAGATATATATATATATATATATATATATAAAGAAAGAAAGAAAAAAAACTTTAAAAAAAGAATTCAAGATACTAAAAAAGATAAAAAACTCTATAGAAATTATATCAAGTGAGAAGCTTTTAAAAGAAGTTCATCCATCATTGTATATGTTCATGTCTTTGGTGATGAAACTGTATTCATAGGTGACTTAGGTGAACAGTAATCATTATGCTTCTCAAAAAATATTTTAAAAAATAAACCTTCAGTATTTTCTGAGTCTTTATGAGTTGCCCTCTTTTTTCCCCTACTATTAGTGTTTCTGTTAACATTGTTTGCTGATTTTCTTTCTTTCATTGGAAAGAAAATTTCATTGATTATTTTGTCCCCTTTTTAGCTATTTTACTGACTAACACCAAGCCAGTTCTATTAATTTCCCTTCTTAATTCTCTATGATGGCTCAATCTAACCACTTTTGTTGACTTCCTTTCTTTTTCATACCGGGATCTTCTTTCTCTTTTTTGGTTCTGCAAATCATCTTTTAACTTCATGAAGTTCATGTTGCATATTCACTTAAGGATTTAGGATAGCACATGCCAAGTCCTTAACTAAACTTCCTTGCTGGATTGAATTTTTAAAGTCTATAGACTCATTCTGGAATAGAATGTGAAATTCTGTTTCACTACAATTCATGATTGAATAAGTGGCTTTAATAAACTGTCCTAGAAGTGACTTTGCTTCTTCTGTATCACAATGATGGGCTGCTCTGCTCTTGAAATTGTCAGGTTGTCAGGAAATAAAATTTAAAGAATGCAGCCCATGGCAAGAGTGGCCAGAAAAGACTGAAGGAGATTTGAAGTTGAGGTGTCCTGTTTTCTTCTAACATAGAAGTAAATTTACAACTGAAAAATTCAAAATAACCCTTTCTTCTGTTATTTCCTAAAGTTTCCATAAGCTAGAACATGTTTGATGAGCTTATTGTATATTTATTTATATTAATGAATTCTTAAAAATATACATTTTTTATTTATACATATAAGAGCAGGGGTACAGGCCAGAGGCACAGGAGGTGAGAGGATTCACCAGAGACAGAGTGGGGAGCAGAAAAGGCAGATCGACTGAAATATACTGCTGAGGGGAGCAGTGGGCGAGGCAGGAGAGGTCTGCTGTGCCATGTGGGTCCCCTCCCTGTCTGGGGATCGAACTCACACTGCTGTGCCGCTAATGCTTCACAGTGCGGTGCTCAACCCACTGCGCCACCTGATTTTTTTTATTTATGTGCATAAGAAGTAGGGTGTAGGCCAGAGGTGCGGGGGATGAGAGAATTCACCAGAGACAGAGTTGGGGGAAAAACAGGTGGATCTATTGAAATACACTGCTGAGGGGAGTAGCGGGTAAGACAGGAAAGGTCTGCTGCGCCATGTGGGTTGGTTCCCTGGCTGGAAATTGAACTCATGTTACAGATAGCCTGATAGCTCTGACTTTAACCTGATAGCCCTGGCACTACCAGGGAGGCCCAGATGACCTTATTATTTAAAGCCAGATTCAGTGAGATGGTCTGCAGTGGTTAAGTGTCTGTGATGTGTATGTAGCCTCACATGATGATAAGAGACAACCAGTGTTGGTAAAATGAAACCTCACCAAGCTTCTTCCTGTGAGGCATCAAAATTTATTTGAGCAAGTGGAAAATTTAGTATAATGTACACTGTTTTAAGTCTGAAGCATTGTCAACAGAATACTGCTTAAAGTTTTAAAATGTTTTGCAAAATTGAAGAAGTGAAAGAAGATCCTTCTATGAAAAAGAAATTAAATCAATAAAAGTGATTAGATTGAGCCATGATGGAAAATTAAGAAGGGAAAATAATAGAATTAGTTTGGTGTTAGGAAAATAACTAAAATGGAGACAAAGTGATCTGAAGAAAAAAAAATCGAAATATAGAGGTAATCATTTTATCACATATAGTAATGATTTTGCATTGTAGACATTATTATATTATTGCATATTCTAGGATGAATGAAAATTTGTTTGAATTTTAAAAATGTAGAAGGTAGTCTGGTATAGACTGGTGAGATAGAGAGTAGGAGCCTAAAAGAAGTATAAGGAAGTATTGTGGCAGTTTGAACAAAAGAGGTTTTGTGTGTGTGTGTGTGTGTGTGTGTGTGTTGGTGATTTGAGAAAATTCTAGTTGAACTCTGAAAATTCACTAATATTTGAACATGTGAAAATGGAAACATGAAGACATTTCTTATATTTAATAGGGTATGGCAGCATGGATACAAAACAAAAACAAAATAATTGAGGAATTAAATTTTCAGGAGGGTAAAAATTAAATAGTGTGCAAGAAGACACAGAGTCACATTATTTAGGATTTTAGATTTTTGAACAATGAGAGTAAACTGTATTCTGTTGACAATGCTGCTAATAATGCCCCTAGGATAAAGGCATGACCCCACCTTGTCAGCAGAGTGTAAAAATGGCAGGAAACACAAGACACTGAGTGTGCATTACTCTTTTTGTCTATTGGCAGTAGTAAAATAAAGATAACAAAGAGGGCAGAGAGTTGGCTTGAGGACCAGGGAAAGACATTTGTCCCCTCTCACTTGTGCCACATGAGGCCAGTATTGCTCTCAAATATATGTAAATCAGAGTAGCACCATCAAATGCAAGATGAAAAGATTTAGAAGATACCATCAAAGGCAGATAGTAATCATCCTTTCACTGGTGAATCATGCATTCATGCAAGATACTCCAAGGTGGAAGGAAGAAGGGAAAAGAGGGAAGGGAGATGAAGGAGGGCACTATAGTGAGCCATGCTATCCAGAGAATCTTAGAAACCATTTAATGGCATCAGTGTCAGTAAACTTACCTGTCTTCTTATTACTCTTTTTAATTTTGTTCCTCAGTAGGTCAAAATATAATATAGGCTTTGATTTTGCCTCACTTCCTGGTATATCTTATCAATTAAATCCTACTCTTCCTTCCCTGCACTTCCCCCAAATCCTTATCATAATCAAGATTATCTTTGATGTAGAATAAAGGCCTGTGAAAGCAACCACTGAATCTTTCCCCAGTTTGTTCACTGTCTGCAGTATGCAAATATGCCAATTATCTGGTAAGTGCTTGTTGATGAGGGTGTGTGTTCCCACTGGATTGTAAGGTCCACGTGGCATAAATGGACCAATAGCACAGTTTGCTCTCCATGGTAGAAAATTCACTTTGGAGATTTGTACAGTAACATCTGCATGCAGCTCCTCGTTGCTGAGCCCACTTACACTTCTTCTCATTAACGGCTCCCCAGGGAACCCCCATCTAGTTGGCAGTGTCCCAGCTCTCTTGATGCATTCTCCTGTAATGAATCTCCTCTAAACTCAGCTTAAAACCCTATCAGTATGGTACAAACCTGCTGCAACTGGGCGGTAGGGCAGTATAATTAAAGTCACTTAATCAAACACAAATCCATCTAACATTTGCTTCACCTAGTCAAGCATTTGAAAACTTTATTTTGGTAAGATATAGGACATGTAGAACAGGTAAATTTCACCCTTTGACAATTTTTGCATAAGTAATTTGTACTTGGTGTGTTTTTGAGTATTTCAAAGTACTCAATTTACCTAAAGCACCTCAGTCTTGATTCAGTTATACAGCTGTATTCTTCAATTTAATTCACTATATTCATAATAATATTTTCATTGAAACATCCTTTCTGGTAATTTTTAAAATTTTCATACCTTTTTTAATCAACATCCTTATTAATTTTGTATATTTTACAAGTTTTTTTTTCTAAGTATTGGTTTTTATTATAAGAACTGGGTGTAGGTCAGAAGTGTGTGTGGGGGGAGGTGAGGATTTACTGGAGGTAGAGTGGGGAGAAAACAGTGGATCTACTGAAATACACTGCTAAGAGGAGCAGTGAGCAAGACAAAAGAGGTCTGCTGGCCACGTGGGTCATCTCCCTGACTGGAGCTCGAACTCAGGCCATGAAGTGACAGCACTGAGACTTAACCCTGAGGCCTCTGGGGAAACCCCCAGTGTTCAAAAGGGCTGGAAGGCCAAAGATTGCATGACAGAGCAGTCGAGGTCACATGCTGAATAACGTGAGGAGTCCCTGACTTCAGACACGTGAAGTAAAAGTGACAGTTATGTGGTCAAATGACACTATCATCATTTAAAACAATGCCAAGAGCAAATTGGAATGAATAACTGAATAAACACTGGGATTGGTGGTTTAGGGAAAAGGGTGGATGAATTCCGGAGGTTCTGGAGATCCATCAAGGAATGGCACACAATAAATCAGAAAACAGAAATTCATTGAATATATTCATCTATTTAGATTAAGTCTGATTCATGGGCCTTTAGTCACAAGTGTTCTTTATGGATTTATATTTTAAGTTATGCTAATTTTTTACCAAGAAGCCTTTCTTCCTTACTCAGAAGCAGAGTGCTATTATTAGTGCTCAAAAAGTTACAAAGTCCCAGAGAACCAAGGATGATGCCAACCATAACACATTCTTCTACCAGTTCATACCTGAATCTAATATTTAGTTCCAGTGTTAGCTTTTAAGTGTTTTATTTATCTTAGATACTTATAGTCCTTTATTATCTATGGCTTTTAAAGAGGCATTGAAAAGAGGTAATGAAGGAAAACAATACACAATTGCTTAAATGGAAAATCTTTGCCAAACCACAATCCTTAGTGAAACTATAACTTACAATTTGGCTAGAGACTAGAGTTTCTTGTTAGTCAGTACTTAAGCTGGGAGCTCCTTGAAAATCAACAGTTAAACTGTACCAACATTTTCAAAACCTATTCTTATTCTAGCTGCTGCATGGAAGAAAATATTTATGAGAGATAAAATTACCATCTGAAAAGAGTTCCTAAAGAATTGGGATACAATCCTTTAGACCATGGTATAAACTGTTAATTTTGTCTAAGTTCAAGGGGAGAACTAAAATTGCTTGCTATTAAGAAACCATCAGTAGTACTAAGAAAGGGGTGTGTGTGTGTGTGTGTGTGTGTGTGGTGTATGTATATATCTGTACACACATACACACGTACATTAAATACATATGTTGTTTTTGGTTTTTTTAAAGGTGTGTAGCCCGTGTACATACACACACACACTAAATAGTTTTTTTAAAAATTTATTTATGCACACAGGAGCTGGGATATGAGCCAGAAGCATGGGGTGTGTATGTGAGAGGATTCACCAGAGACAGAGTGGGGAGCAGAACAGGCAGATCAGCTGAAACACACTGCTGAGGGGAGCAGCGGGCGAGGCAGGAGAGGTCTTCTGTGCCATGTGGGTCCCTTCCCTGGCTGAGGATCGAACTCACGCTGTTACGCTACAGATGCTTCACAGTGCAGCACTCAAGCCACTGCGCCACCAGGGAGGCCCCTTAGAAATTTTAAAAAGAATAATTTTCATAGATGAATTTTGGTTTCTTTGTAGTAGTAGTAATTTTAGAAACAAATATTTATTATATAAGATATGAGTCTTTTTAAGACCCATCAAAAACATACATTTTTGGATGTTTGTCCCTTTTTATTTGAATTATAGCAGTGGTTATAGAGAACACTCCTTCATTCAGCTTTTAGTCACAGCACCACCTAATACATAGGCTCTTCTAAAATCATTTCAATACATTTTGCTCACATAACTCTTTGACAAGGCATTCTGGACACTTGAAATAAGTTACCGTTTTACACATTGTGTGTTCTTTCTTCTAACATCTTGGAATTATGCATGCCACCCCTTTGTAGTCTCCTAAACATACAACTCTCTGATTTATGTAGTCATCTGAGTTTTATTAGGTTGTATATCTACAGTCACACGTGTCAAGAATCGAACTTAAATTAGCTCGATCAGAAGTGATCATATCAGGTCTCACATGGCGGGAGGCTGAGAGAGGACGTGGTAGCAGACATGACTGCATGCAGGCACTCTGTCCTGTTGTCCAAAAGTTTTTAACTTTCTGTCTCTCATCTCTTCTTGCCTTTATTTTCAATTTTCTCAATATGGTGGCCAAGTTGACTTTGATGAAGCCTCATTTCCACCCTTTCTTGTAAATGGGCACTTTATATTCATATCTACATTTCATTCATTGTGGTTCCTTGTTGTTTTAATGCAAAATGTCATGTGCTTATCGTCATATTGCAGTTAAGTGTCCCTTTCAAGTATTCACTATTTCAGTGAAACAATATTAAAACACACATTTGAAACAGAATCTAAACTCTCAGAAACATTGTAAATACCTGGTATTTTCCATATTACAGTAGAGTGATTCTCTTTCTAAAGAAGCAAATAAAACACGTTGCCCCACATTCAGGCTATGTGATGGTTGGAGAATTATTCACTCCTTTTCCTGCCTAAAATCAATATCCACCTTTGTTTTTATGCTTGGAAAAATTTACATGAAGTTTGTTTAAATGGAATGGTTCTGTGTGTTGTGTCTTTCTGGAAACATGGATTCCTAACTAATTAGGAAGGAAAAGCAATAGTATTAGTGACTATAAAAAGAATCCCTTTTTGTTTATTTATGGTCATATGAAATTTCCATAGTTACAGCATAGGTTATTACTTCTACAACTCAGTTGTTTATATAAAACAGAGACTTATTGTTCAAGAGCTGGTATCTGTTTTTCTGCTATTGCTTCTCTTTTTAGGACATTGTCTGAGGGATGAAATACCGAGGGCAGAGTCTAGGATAGCCATTGCTGGCTTTGTACTGACACTGAAGCACAGGAAGCATGACCAGCACGTGCCCTGCTAGTAAGTATGCAGAGAGGAACCATGAACCCAGACAGTGGGTGTGCAGTGGGTACACATCTTCCAGTTCTAGCACCTACTTCAGTGTGATCAGACCACACATTCAAGAGCTGCATGGATCAGAAGCAGCACTGCTACAGCATGATGGGAGAAAAAGTGCTCTCTCAAAGTGAAGGTACGACATGGACAGCCAAACCAGCGTGGAAGGATCTAAGTGTAGGTAGGAAGTGTGTGAAAAAGCTCAGTTGCCAATTTTTGCCAAATACTCTCAGTAAGTTTTGTCTGTCAGAAACAAAGAGGTATTTGTATAAACTCTCTGACTTCATAAGGGGTGCTCTTACCAAAAATTTTGATTTCAGGTTACTTTGCTTTTTCCCAAGAGTGCTCTATCTGTGAGTGCAGAGAAATCTCCTGGCTGTGGAATGGCCAATACTCTTGCCATCTTAATGTTCTGTGATCCTTCAAAAACAGCCTTCTCCTGAGTATAGGAAGAAAATGTAGACCTGTACTTAATATTTTAAGACATCTTTCTAAAATCAGAAAACTGAAAGCATAACATTTTTCATGAGTGTATCACCTATCATGAATTAAACACCAAAATGTGGCTATATAATAGGTGGCATGCTTTATTAATTTTCCATTGCTATCAAAACAAACTGTCACAAACTTACCAACTTAAAAAAAAAAAAAAAAACCACACACATTGGGTTACCAGCCAGGGAGAGACCTACAAGGTGCAGCAGACCTCTCCTGCCTCTCCCACTGCTCCCTTCAGCGGTGTATTTCAGTGGATCTGCCTGTTATGCTCCCCACTCTGTCTCTGGTGAATCCTCTTACCCCCCATGCCTCTGGCCTGTCCCCCATATTTTATGTGCATAAATAAATAAATCTTATTACAAAAACAATAAAGTATTACTCACATAAAGATTGGTTTCAGGGCCTCCCCTGGTGGCGCAGTGGGTTAAGCAACGCACTATGAAGCAAATCGCAGCCACTGCAGCACGAGTTCGATCCCTGCTGCCGGCCAGGGCGGG
>JAGFMF010011608.1:7183665-7193689 GCA_019455555.1 Galemys pyrenaicus | reverse complement strand
TGCCCGCTGCTCCCCTCAGCAGTGTACTTCTGTTGATCTGCCTGTTCTGCTCCCCGCTCTCTGTGGTGAATCCTCTCACCCCCCTACACCTCTGGCCTACAACCTCCAGCTCTTGTATGCATAAATAAATAAATCTTTAAAAAAAAAAAAAAGATTGGTTTCAGTGAATTGACACAAACAATAACCTCTATCAGTGTTAGGCACATTATATTAAACTCTTAGAATTCTTTTTCCTATAAGGTACTATGTTTGATTTTCTCTGTTTGGAGGTCTAGGAAGGGACTCTTGTTCAATACTTAAACTTTATCAGGAGATAAAAGCAAAAAGAATTGACAATTGTAGCTTATTAATTTGTTGGTTTTGTTCATTGAATAAATTTATAAACCCTTTCACCAATCTTGAACTGTTCTAAAAGTTACCTGGCCAGCACTTGCTTTGTCCTACCTCCTCCACATTTTTTTTTAAGATTTATTTATGCATACAAGAGCTGGAGTACGCGCCAGAGTTGTGGGAAGTGACAGGAGTCACCAGAGACAGAGTGGGGAACAGAACAGGTAGATGGACTGAAGCACACTGCTGAGGGGAGCAGCAGGCAAGGCAGGAGAGGTCTGCTGCGCCATGTGGGTCCCCATTCTGGTCAGGGATTGAACTCATGCTGCTGTGCTGCAGATGCTTCACAGTGCGGTGCTCAGCCCACTGCACCATCAGGGAGGCCCCCCACCTCAACCACATCTTGGCAGACATTACTTAAATGCAGCTGTTCCTTGCAGGTAGAAATCTCCACTTTTTGTCATGTCAGTGAGTCTGTAAAGCTTCAGTCTTATAATTTCTTGCATATGCATATCCTATTTGACTATCAAGAAATCTTTCTTTGTATTTAACCCAATATAATTTGAGTACAATGTAAAGGTATTTAGCTTCCTTTTTTAGAAAGAATGATTTATTATCCTAAAATGCAAATGAAGTTAAGTTCTTTTCATATCTTCTTCCCAAAAAACTCATTTCAAAATTAGAAGTTCCAATAACATCCTTAAAAAATCACTACTTTAAAAATCATATACTAATATCAAAATGTTTCCTTACTGATAATATCATGACAAGTTATTAATGAACAGAACCTTTATGAGTAGATATTGTTAGTCAAAATGAAAATACAATTAAGAAAACTATTTTGAACGTCTTGTAATATAGAACAAATTTAATGCAAGAAAACGTTAAATCTTGACTCCATCACTGACTTAAGAAATGCATTTTAATTAAAAAGCAGGTGTTGGCTAGCTCTTAAGAATTCTTTCTGTGTCCAGGGAGTGTTAATGACAAGGAAATTCTCCAATTTGGGATAAGAAATATTTAGCTATGGAAAAAGAAAGACACTGGGTAGACGGGTCACATTCCTTTTAGTCTAGAGAACCGCAATACATGAAGAATCTAAAAATGAATTCACCTAGCATTTGATCTGAAACTCTTTCAGTGGACCTTTTCACTAACTACCTTGTGTGATAATTATTGTCTCCAGGTCTTATCTTCTAAACATGGAATCACAGAGACATTAATTTAAATACTGATTTTATCACTCCACTTCAGTTCATGTCATGCACTTATCATTCCAAAGAGTAAAACAGAGTTCCTGCTCTCAGGTAAGAGCAGTGCCCATTTCAGTAGGAATAAAAACTAGTTTTTAAAATAGTTGTAGGTGTCACAGTAACTCAGAAGCAACTAACCTAACCTAATAGTAAAGACTTAAGGAGGCAGTAATTCCAGTAGGTGTGATTTTGTTATATTTTATATATTTATATATATAGAGATGTATGTATCTATGTATATAAATGTATATATTTACATCATTGTTCATTTTTGTACAATAAATGCTTTTTCTTCTCACGTGTTTTTCCCTATAAGACTCCTACCACCATCACCATAGTCCCGTGTGCCCTTCTCTTCCCTATTTTGATCCTCTACCTCATCCTCCCTTGCAGAATGTCTCTGATTTATAGTTGCCTGCTAATTTTTTTAAAATTTATTATCACTTGTTTTTTTTTCCCAATCCCTTATTTGGTTCCCCTGTCTTCCTCCAATAAGTGAAACCACCCACTACTTTTCTTTCTCTTTCTGACTTATTTCACCAAGCATAATACCTTCCAGTTCCATCCCTGTTGCTGTGAATGACATTAGTTTATCTTTTATGATTGCTGATGCATAACAGAATTCTATTATTTATATATACATCTTCTTGATCCAGTCATCTACTCTTGGACATTTGGGTTTTTGAAGCCAAAAAAGGATGAAGGGTAAGAGTAGATGTGCTTGTAATGGGAAACCACATAAGCAAAGGTAGAAATACAGGAAATGTCATTTTCGAGTACTATTGAGGAAGTTTACAATGTGAGGTAAGGGGCAAAAGATGAAAAGTAGAGAGATGAGCAGGAACCAGATGCTGTAGTCTCCAATGTACTAGATACTAGAACAGGGACCTTGAAATATTTCTTAAGGCCTGTGTAACCTTGGACAGTGTAGTGTGACCTCTGTTTCTGTATCTGTAAAATAAAGATTATATCTACTGCAGATGATTTTTAGAAAGTAACACAAGTCATGCAAAGGCTTTAACAGATGCTTGTAAGAATGTAGGTTTCCAAGATTAGCTATCTCCCTTTATTCATTCATCTCATTTCTAAGTGGTGCAGTCATATATGTCTGCTTGTGGAGGTGACACAGTCTTGATGGAAGTTTTGATGCTATTGACCAAAGAACCTGGCTTCTTCTCTGATGTTCCCATTGCTTCTCTACTCTTCTGGGCAGACTTAGTGCTCATTTCCCTCTGGGTTCCTTCTGGCTGGGACACTGCACTCTTTAGACGTGGAAGAAGCAATTTCCTTCCACTGTTTTCTTTTTTCAAATAATTATGGTAGCATTGGTCTACTATGTTGTTTGTGATTTAGAGGTATAGTATCTCCCCTATTTAGGTGTTGTGGCCACATCACACCCCCTGCCAAAACACCGATAGTCCTCCACTGTGTCTGCTGTGCTTCCTCCCCACTCATTCTCTTCCTTTCCCATCCTACTTTGGTAGTCTCATTTCCATAGTCAGATTTGTAGGACTTGGTATTAGTTCTTATTTGACTCTTTGTTTTCTTTCTCTTTATTCCACCATAAGTGACACTGCCTAGTATTTGTCTTTCTCCTTCTAGTATACATTGCTTAGTAGAATCCCCTCCAGTTCCATCCATGTTATCACAAATGACAGGAGTTTATTTATTTATGCATGCAAGAGCTAGGGTACATTCCAGAGGAGGTGGAGGAGGCATGGGAGGTGAGAGGATTCACCAGAAACAGAGTGGGGAACAGAATAGGCAGATCTACTGAAGTACACTGCTGAGGGGAACAGCGGGCGAGCTGGGGAGGTCTGCTGTGCCATGTGGGTGCCCTCCCTGGCCAGGATCAAACTGGCACTGCTGTGCCACAGATGCTTTACAGTGCAGCGCTGAACAGACTGTACCACCAGGGAGGCCCGACTTTATCTTTCTTTATAGCTGAGTGTTGCATGGTGATCGAGAGGTTACCTAGGAGTAGCTGTGGATGGGGTGGGCCTACCTGAGCGCTGAGCAATCTCGCACAATAAGGAATGGAAAACCGTTCCCTAGAAACGCCCTGTCCAAAAGCTGTTCTCGGAAGTCTCCTTGGTCACAATACTCCCTAAATAGTTAAAACACAACAGCCAGCTGCTTGGCATGAGAACACAGAACAGCATGTAGTGGGTGTGAGAAATAGATGGGAGCTATTCACAGCTAAAATTAGACACAGGTTGCTTTGCTTCACACTGGCTATTTAACCAAGAGGGGCTCAATAAAGAAACACTGCGTGCTGAATTCTGGAGTCTCCATCCCAGATCTTCAAGTTCACTAGAAACTCACAGCTGAGTCATATTCCATAGTGTATCTATACCACATCTTCCTGATCCACTCACCTGTTTTCGAATACTTAGATTGTTTCCATAGCTTAGCTATTGTAAAGAGTGTTTCTTCAAATTAACATTTTTGCATTCTTAGATACCTGTCTAGGAAGGGACTTACTGGGTTGTATGGAAGATCCTTTTTTTTTTTATCTTTTGAGGTGTCGCCATACTGTTTTCCACTAGGGCTGGACAAGTCTACATTACCTGTACATCCTTACCAATGCTTGTTGTTATTGGTCACTTGGACACAGGACTTTCTCACAGAAATCATTGCAATTTTGATTGAATTTCCCTGATGATAAGTAACAATGAGCATATTTTCATGTTCCTGTTGGCCATCTCTATGTCTTCCTTGGAGAAGTGCCTAGTTAGCTCTTCTGCCCATTTTTGATTGGGTTATTTGCTTTACTTTTGTTGAATTACTCGTTTTTTGTAGATTTTGGATATCAGCCCTTGTCAGATATATAGTGTGTAAATATTTTCTCCTATTTAGTATGCTTTCTTTTTGTTTTAGTGATAGTTTCTTTCAGCATACAGAATCATGTTAATTAGATATTTTCAATCATGGATTGAAAGCATTAATGTTGTCAAAATAGACATTTTACCCAAAACATTATACATCTTCAGTGCAACCCCTGTCAAAGATTCAATAGCATTCTTTGAAGACATAAAACAAACATTACGGAAAATGATTTAGAGGCACAAAAGACCCCAAATAGCAAAAGCAACCCTGATTTAAAAAAAAAAAAAAAGGTAAAATGTGATATTACATTCCCAGTCTTTAAACTGTACTACAAATCTGTAATAATCAGAACAGCATGGAACTGGAACAAAAACAGATACACAGACCAGTGGAATAGAATTAAGAGCCCAGAAATAAACCCACTTACATGGACAGTTAAGTTTTAACAAAGGTGTCAAGACTGTACGTTGGGAAAAGGAAAATATCTTCAATAAACAGTTTTAGGAAAACTGATAGGCATGTGCTGTTCAGCAATAAAACTACTCTCACATCATATGCAAAAGTTAACTCAAATGGATGAAATACTGGATAGAAGACTGCAATTCATAAAGTACATAGAAGAAAACATAGGCAAACTACTCCACAACATAGGCTTCAAAGAAGTATTTGTGGATATGTCTCAAACAACAAGGAAAACAAAAGAAAATTAGAACTACATTAAGTGGTTTCATTATGTTAGACTGAGCTACAATTTAAGAGAAAAAATGAATTATTAACTTATTTACAGGTATATGGCTCTTGAAATTCTTTTAAAAAATTTACTTATTTGTACATACAAGACCTGGGGTACAGGCCAGAGGTGTAAGGAATGAGAGGATCTACCAGAGACAGAGTGGGGAGCAGAACAGGTTGACTGATGGAGATACACTGCTGAGGGGAGCAACAGGCAAGGCAGGAGAGGTCTTTTGAGCCATTTGTATCTCCTCCCCAGCTGGAGGCAGGGATTGAACTCATGCTTAAGTTGCCACAATTTGCTTCATAGCGTGATGCTTAACCCATTGCACCACCAGGGAGGCCTGGCTTTTACAATTTTAAAGACTTCTATCTTGAGGAATGTAGAATAATTTTTTTTTTAAAGTTTTGGGCTACAGTTCGAGTAAATGATAGCATACTATTCTGTCTCTCCAGCACTGGGCATGTGTATTTGGATTTGTTTGTTTCCTAATTTAGTATATCCCTAAGTTGCCAAAACTTCACCTCTCCCCCAGAAAACACACAAAGTAGAAGAACGCCTTTGCACTTCCTCCCCATTTCAAGACATTCAGTATAGGGTTGAATTCATTTTCATTCCCATAATCACCTATACCATGTCTCACAGGGAGCTTAGATAAGGATAATGGAGCTTGATGCAGTGTCCTTTTGCGCTAGAATTCCTTAGGAGATGTGTTTGCGTAGTATTTCTACTCATCTGTAGATGCTACATTCCATCTTTCATATACAGTAAGTGGAAAAGTGAAGAAATAAAGGAAGGAGAAAGGGAGGTAGGAAGAGTGAGAGGAAGGTAAGAAAAAAGGAGGGAGAGGGAGGGAGAGGGAGGGAGGTAGGGAAGAAGGAAAGTGGGAAGGAAGGAAAAAAGGAAGAGTGAAGAGTCAGCAGATATGATGCATACTAAAGCAATTAATAATTAAGTACATAAAAAATTATCTCATTAAAAATTTTAAATTACATTGGGATTAAACCACTAGAAAGGAAGGAGGCCAGTAGATGAGTGGCAATTACTAAATCTTAAGTCACATTGTTGAATGTGTAGTTTAAAAACATGAGTAAGGGGAGACTAAGAACATGTATGAAGAAGTTAATGTGTGTCTTTGAGTTGAAGGATAGGTAGGCAGTCATTTTTAAGCAGTATCTATGTTTTAGAAATAAATGGTAAGACTGCAGGGAAGGAAAGTTAGAATATTTTTTTTGTGTGAATAAAGCTCCAGTAGCAAAATATACAGAGAATATGTCTGAGGATCCCAAGTTACTGCCATGTGTTCTCCATCTTTAATAAAGTCATCACCCATCTTAGTAGATAGACATTCTCCATTCCACTGCACTCTGCAGCCATGAATTCAAAGCTTAGAAATTGCACAGCTTTTTCCTTGCTTCAAGAAACCTGCCAGCAGTGCCATCAATTATTTTCATCCAGGGCAGTGAAATAATAACTGTTGTACGGTTCAGCTGAGATTGATAATATGTCTCACAGATCTGGAGATAAAGACTTTAAGCCAATGATTTATAGACATAGATTCATGTGCATTTTGTCCCTGTGTCCCACAATAATACATTATGCAGTTATTCTTTTACTGTGAACTGTGGGAAGAAATATTGGCCCATACATTAGATTGAGCAGAGTAGCAAGACTTTTGCTAAACATGAAATCAAGATCTGATTTCTACAATAAAAAGTGATTCAGTGATTATCAGCCACATTCCATATTCAGAGAGTGATATGCTTGCATGGAGATTATGTATCATACAATTAGCCAGTGAAAGATTACTCATATGTACACTTTTATGGAAAATAATAATGAAAACATCTTTTTAGTCCCTGTGTTAGATCAAGACAACATGAAAAACAAGAGACTAGACTGGAATAGCAGGTATAAACTTGAAGATACAGTTAATTAGAAGACTGGTAAAACCAAACATCCTGAATTCTATTGTCAGAATAGAAAATGAGGGAAAGACATACACTACTTTAGAACAGTTCATTCATCTACCCTCTGTCCTGTCTCCTGTAATTTTAAATCACCGTATTTTCTTTACTTGTCAAGATAGCTGCATTTATAAATTTTGGAGTAAAGTTATTAATTGTGATGTTAAAAAGTGCTCTCTAGGTCTTAGTGAAAAAGAAACAAATGTGTAGATCATTTGATTGTACTTTAGGCTGCCAATGTAGCTGTAGTTTCCACATCTTATTAAAGAATAATACACATATTGAAAAGTGCATATTTCACAAAGTACTCACAGCCATATAATGAATGAGTATGGACAGAAATCACAAAATGGTCCAAAGTATTCTTCAGTGAAAATAGTTTATTCGGAAGGTCAAAATGTCCAGTCTTCTATATCATCTCTGACAGTAGAAGCTACACAAGGGTCATAATGCTGTTGGGAATGCATCGAGCTTTCAGAACATTTATCTCATAATTGCCTCTATAAAATAATGTTTTTTTTAAATTTAATTGCTACAACAAAACCAGCCAAGTCTCTCCTTGTCATTAAACTGTGAGTAGATCCCTAATCTTATTAGTTATATATTTCTGGAAAATAATGTTATCCTAAAGATTGCAGGTCAATTTTTGCATATTGCTATTCCACACATCTGTGGGTCAGGAGTACAGGCATAGACAGCCTAGTCCCCTGCAAGGCTGTAATCACACACAGGAATGAGTTCTCTTCTGGGTTCTGGTGGGAAGGATATGCTTTCAGACTGACAGTGTTATTGACACCCTTCACTCTCTTGTCTGCTTGACTGAGGGCCTGGCTTTCTTGCTGGTTTTCAATGTAATTGTGTCCTTATCTTGCTGCTGTCTTCTGTTCAGATGGCATCTTACCACATGGCAACTTCTTTCTTTAAAGGCAGTGAAAGAGAAAGTGTATTAGTGAAGTGGACAATACAATTTTGTTAATGTACTCATGCATATATTGTCACCTTTAGCATATATTGATGGTTACAAGAAAGACCTCATGTTTTTAATTCAGAGGAATTTTTTAAAGGACCCGAGTCAAAGCACCCAAATATGCCTATTGACATAGTTTGGGTTCATTGTCATGATATTTATGGTAACTAACAGTTCCCAACAGTTGTGTGCCAAAGAGTTTCCAAAATAGCAGTGACTCATAAAAAAAAAAAAGTTACTTTTTATGTACATGAAGTGTTTAACACAGATCATTAGGAATCTAATTAGAAAATTTAAATGTGATAATCACTGAATATACATGATTATATATGCCCACATTTTTTTAAAGATTTATTTATTTATACATACAAAAGCTGGGGTATAGGCCAGAGGCATGGGGGGTGAGAGAATCCACCAGACAGAGTGGGGAACAGGCAGATCAACCGAAATACACTGCTAGGGGAACAGCGGGCGAGGCAGGAGAGGTCTGCTGTGCTATGTGGGTCACCTCCCCAGCTGGTGGCAGGTATTGAACTTGTGCTGCAGTGGCTGCGGTTTGCTTCATAGTGCGTTGCTTAACCCACTGCGCCACCAGGGAGAGCCCATATGCCCACATTTTTTAAAAGAATAGATATGAAGATAATTTTTCAAATCAATTTATACTAATTTTTTTAAAGATTATTTATGCATACAAGCACCAGGGAGGCCCCCAAATGAGAGTAATTTTAGTGAAAAATAAATACCATGTAAATATAAAATCTCACTTTACCTTTTTCATTTGAATCAAATTACAAATTTTTTTGAGGAAGTAGCCTATTTTATAAAATTAGTCAAATACATCATCAATAGTAGTCTTTTCGTAACCAAAATTAAGTAAGTCATGAATATGTCCTAAAGACCTTTAAGAAAAGATAGCTATGGAATTTACTAATTTATTAATTTTAAAAAGAAAAATAGACACGTTAAAGAATAAAGAATTATTAAGAGATTTATATTCCTTCTTTCCTGTATGCACAGGGTGCACTGGATGACCAAATCAGTGAAGATCACTTCTTCAAAGTGAAAATTATAGCTACATAACTTTAAAAAATAATGCAATTATAATGGTTTTCTAGAAACAAATACTACTTTCCTTAAGAAAAGAGGTGATGAGTGTTTCTATTCAACAGAAATAATTATGCTGTCCAATAGTCATTTGTTTAAATAACCGCAACTTCATCTTATTAAGTAGCTGCTTGTCTTTGGGCATATTACCAATAAAAATTTCCATGTACTGTGTAAATTTATGCAATCAATAATTACAAACTCTGACAGAATGTCTTCCTTTTAGAAATCTTTTCAGACAATGACTGAAAATAGAACTTAATGCAATCTATTTAGACAGATTAATTATATTAAAAAGTTTCAACTGTGAATGATGCTATGAATTTTAAACAATAAGTGCCAAAATAATGAAAAGCTTTGCAGTTATAATGCACAGAAATTAACTTTATAAAAGTTAATGTTTCTGGAAATATTTTAGGTTCTGAAATTAAAGACCTACTTTAGTATATAGTCCACAGTTGATTACAGGTATTAATGTTACTATACCATTTTGTGGTACCATTTTTGTCTTATCCAAAGTAATTAAAGTTTACAACCAAGTTTACAACTTAATCCTCACCAAAATACCATGTGATGACTAAGCCATGAAGAGTCAGCAGTATTATACAAAATGTATAGGCTAGACATAAAAGGAAGAAAAAAATGAACTGGATTAAGATCTGAACACTGAAGAGAGAGACATATCTAAGAGGAAAAGGTAGAGGTCATTTGTTTTTTTTGAGGGGGGGATTTATTTTTTTTCCTTTTCTTTTTATTAAAATATTTTAAAATTTACATATACTTGCCATTAATTGTAATCCCCATGTATTCCCCATCACCATCTCACCAGTGCACCATCACC
>JAGFMF010011608.1:7160638-7179148 GCA_019455555.1 Galemys pyrenaicus | reverse complement strand
CTCTTTGATTGTGATCCTTTCTCTTTCTGCATTGTCTGTTAACTCTTTGATTGTGATCCTATCCCTTTCTGCATTGTCTTTTAACTCTATGATTGTGATCCTATCCCTTTTTGCATTGTCTGTTAATTCTTTAATGGTGACCCTATCCTTTTCTGCATTGTCCCTTAACTCTTTGATTGTTTTCATCATGGCCTTTAAAATTTCTTTGTCTGATAGATGTGCATATTCCTCTGTGTCTATAATATCTGGTTCTGGATGTTGACTTTCTTTCTGCGGTGCATTGTTTTTGGGTGAACTTGTTTGGTCATTGGTATTTTTCTTTCTTCCCATTGTTAACCTTCGGGTTAGAGTCTGTTGTGTCCCGGTCCTGCTGGTGCTGGTGGGCATGATTTCTGACTTCTTTTCCTGGTGTTTTAGGTATTTCTGCTTGATAACTGTTCCTCTGCAGCTGGGTACAAGTTCCAGTAGTAGTCGCCTTCCGTCAGGCTGATGTTTCCTGTATGTAAGCTGATAGTCCGTTTTCTGGCTTTTCTCTTTGCTTTTTTGGCTTTCCCTGTTATGTGTATCTGGACACTATGAATCTAGCGTCTTCACTCTGCCGCCATCTTGCAGGTCCCCCCATAGAGGTCATTTGAAGGCGTTTGATAAGGTAAAGGAAATGATGAAAGGTGAGAATTGTTCAGGCAGTGATAGACCAATCAGTAATTGGGGAATCTGCAAAAATAAAAGATTCCACCACTATATACTGGTGGTTCTCAAAGTGTGTTCCCAAAAGCTTAGTTAGCATCACCTCAGAACACATTAAAAATGCAAATTCCTAGGTCCACAGAACTGTTGCAGCAGGAACTCTTGGATGGGGTCAAGCCACCCATCTTGAGTGATTCTGGTGTGCTCTAAACTTAGTTTCCCCCTGATGTACATTCCTGGGGAGTAAGAGGAAGAAAGAAAAGAGGTAATGATGGTTCACATATTGAATGTTGCCTAGAACTTGGGTGAGGACCAGAATGTTTTCATTAGAGTTGAGCAAGGAAGTCACTGGGAATTGTTAGGCAAATGACATGGGTGAAAGCACACTAGTCCCTAAGATGTATTTATTAGGGAAAATGTTGAGGCAGAGTAGTGAAGAACATGGACAAGTCCCGTTTCTATTCAGCATACCAGGAGATTTTGTACGGGACCAGCTGCACCAAACAGAAGGTGCTGCATTCAGTACTGCACACACTTGTAGGACAGTTGAGAAATATCCCGAACCTCTGCTCAGCCATGTAGTAATGGACACTCTGACCAGGGATATGGCCTTATAAGACAATCTAGAGAAAACTTAATTAAAATAGAACATATATTAATACAACTGGTACAAGCTAACAAAAATCGTAGATGAGCTTACTGAGAGCTGCTGAATTAGCTCTTTGCCCATAACCTGAAAAGGCAACCAGGATTATGCACTAAGGTGACCCAGGAGACAAGAAATATGTCTCTACTCTGTGACCTTAGAAGAAGAAAACTAGGGACAAATGTTCAAAGTAAAACATATTAATATCTCAAGTAGATGTGAGCCAGGATATTTTTTCTTTTAAGATGAGAAATTAGAACACATTGTATGCGAAGAGAATGATTCAGTGGAGAAGGGAGTTTTGTATTCAGAACTGAAAGGGGACACTAGAAATACTCAAGATGCACAAAAAGATGAGCAGAGGTAGAATCAAGAGAAAATGTGCGAGGGATTGTCATAAAGGTTGAACTTGGACAGAAGGCAGGGAAGGCTGCTGATTTTGTAGGCATTCATTCCCAGCTAACATGATAAATGTTGTGGTCTGGAGTATCTCCTTCTGAGAATGGGGGCTGATGAATCACATAATGTTAATTGTCCTTTCTGGACTGTGATTTGGTTGTATGTTCTCCCGTTTTCTAACCATAGAAAAATAGAGAAGCAGCATTAGGCCCAGGAGGGAAACAGAATAAAGTGATGAAACACCATCTGCCACATCCCTGGGAAGGACAGCCGGGGCTGAGTGTACCTAGGGTGTTCACTTCCCCGGCTGGGCATCACCGTGCGAAGACCATCTGGGCACTGACCAGCATCCAGTCCATCCACCAGTCCATGTGCTTGAAGACTGTTTCTTGACGCTTACTCTTCTGGCCCTAATAAGAGGAAAAGTTTCTTCATCCCTGGCGGGAGATGATCACTTCCACACAGGGCATGGCTTATTTCTTTAGATCTAATGCAAGAAGCAAAGTATCCTTTCATTCCTTCTTGACATGTTCTTCCGTTTAGTTACTCTTATAAACAGCAGGTAGATGAAAAGGAAATCAAAATTAAGATAGTAAGAAAATGTGAAATTCCTTATTGAAAACTCACTTTTGAGGATATTTTGACTTAGAAGAGGCACCTGGAGCTTATGTGGTGCTAAAGTTGGGACTATTAAACAAGGATAATGAATATAAAATAATTTATAAAATAATGTCCTACAGTGCCAGTTCTATTATCCTGTTAATGGAAGCAGATTAAAAAAAAAAAATGAGGCCTCCCTTGTGGCACAAGGGTTTGAGCGCCTCACTGTGGGGCTTCCACAGCCACTGTGGGATCCCTGGCCAGGGAGGGAACCCACATGGCACAGCAGACCTTTCCTGTCTTGCTCCCTGCTCCCCTTAGCAGTGTATTTCTGTGGATCTGCCTGTTCTGCTCCCCACTCTGTCTCTGGTGAATCCTTTCACTCCCCGTACCTCTGGCCTGTACCCCAGCTCTTGCATGCATAAATAATACATAAATAAAATCTTAAAAAAAAAAAGTTGGTGGATACTAGATTTTTTTTTTGTAGATCTTTAGAGAGAAAAAAAAGAATCATTTCCTTTTTCCAATCAGTTGAAGCCCCTCCATAGCACAGTATTAAAGAAAATGAATTTTTAAGTACTGTTTTGCAGCCTCATATATGTTGTGACCTGTTATAGTGATTTATTAAATGTGATAAGTGAAAATAAACCACAGCACAGTTTACCTGACAGAAACATCTTACCAAAAATTACAAATCATGTGTAACCAGTCAGAACATAAAACACTGTGTATGAGTAAAATACCACTGTACAATATAGTAACCTCTCTCACTAGGTAATATTTATAGAAAACTAACAGCATCTCAAGCATGAGAAAAAGCACTAGTCCCTGGGCCCTCCCTGGTCGCACAATGGGTTGGACAGCGCACTATGAAGCTACTCAAGCACGGGTTGGATCCCTGCCACCAGCTGGGGAGGTGGCCCACATGGCACAGCAGACCTCTCCTGGCTCGCCCACTGCTCCCCTCAGTAGTGTGCTTTAGTTAACTTGCCTGTTCTGCTCCCCACTGTCTCTGATGGATCTTCACACCCCCCACACCTCTGGTCTGTGCCCCAGTTCTTGTATGCATAAAATGAATAAATCTTTAAAAAAAAAACTCTAGTCTTCTATTATTTCATATCTTAAGACTCTAAAGACAGAAATACAGATTGAAGTACATAGTTCTTTGATATTTACATCGGACTGTGTAAAAGTACAGTGGCTGAGGGATTCACAACAAAAATTAATGACTTATTTGAGTCCAAAATAGATTTTTCCTATCAACTATAGAGTTAAATTTTTCCACAGCATCTGCCATGGGCAGTTCAGAAGAGCAGTTCTCTCTTTGGACTTTGCTAATCATATCCCATGCTCACCTAAATTCATGCTATTTTCAGTGGCATTCTTAATGCTACTTGACAGTCTTCTTACTCATTTCTAGAAGAGCAATAGTCTTTTTCCTACAGTTCAAATTCCTAATCTGCTCTCATTTTCTTATATTACTTTGTCTCATTTTCCTTTTTTCTAAGAAGATTTTATTTATTTATGCATACAAGAGCTGGGGTCTAGGACAGAGGCACTGAGGCTAAGAGGATTCACCAGAGACAGAGTGGGGAACAGAACAGGCAGATCAACGGAAATACACTGCTGAGGGGAGCAGCGGGCGAGGCAGGAGAGGTCTGTTTTGCCATGTGGGTCCCCTCCCTGGCAGGGGATCGAAATCACACTGCAGTGGAGCTGCGGAAGCCCCACAGTGTGGTGCTCAACCCCTTGTGCCTCCAAGGAGACCCTTGCTAATTTTCCTACATGCTCTAGACTTTCACATAGACTAGCCTTCTTGTTTATTGAAGACATTATTATTAAGACTTTGACACTAAAACTCATTTCACTAATTATTTTTTATCTACTTATTAGGTAACATTTGCATGTGTCTCAAAGGAAGTAATGATCTGTACTCCAGTGAATTCCTATGGCATTTTGTTCCACTGTTATTATACTTATATGCTTATCATCTTGCAATTACTTCATATTGTTTATATCTTCTTTTACCTTCTATGCTTCTTGTAAATACAGGGCATACCCAGTTCAAGTATCTCCCACAGAGCCAAGCTAAACAGTTCTCAATATCTGCTAAGTAAATGTATTTAGAGAGCATTAACAATTTCCTGGGCTCTAACACCTCAGTCTTTGTCTCAGAATAAAAAAAAATGTAAAGATATTCTATAAGCTATGTGATTAATTTATTTTCAAATTCATAAGCCATGAAAAGGAAAGAGCAAAAGTTACCTTGTGTAATAAAGGATCTCAGAAGAAGAAATTTTAATGTAATTGGACAATGATTAACAATTCTAATATCTAGTAATTGGCATTTCTTTTAATTACCTAAGTATAAATATATAGAGCCAAATTTCACAAGCCTATGCATTTGGCTTAGACCAAACATACATTTGGAACTCTGATGTCACTCATAATATTAAAAGGTGTTTTGTGAGGAGAGTTTTATGATCAAGAGGTTATATTAAATAGTATAATCCCTAGAAAATTCACATTGTTTTGTAAGCTGTTAAAGGTCCTAAGGAACTTTGCAGTAAAACAGCTCATTTATCCCAGTATTTCTAGAGACCAAAGAACTCTGTTTTGTGATATGTATGTTACTATCTAGTTGAACATCAGTGTTTAATAAATCATAGTCTGAATATGAACATCACTTGAAAGAACAGCTCGGTCTTGTAGAAGTCACATAGGAAAACCTGAGATTCTCTGTCACTCACAACCCAACCATGTGACCTTTGGGAAGAAATATGAAGACAAGAAATATGAAGTTACCCATAGTAACAGAATACAAAGCAACTTAGGATACTGCCCCACTGAAGAAAGAAGCATCTGTGTTCTCAACTGGCCCTTTGATGATGGTGCATTACCATTCATCCAGATTGCTGATTCAGTCTCATCAAAGTTTCATGTAGACCCTATGCATTGTGTTACAGCCTTTCAGAGAGCTCCAGAACTTGCCCTTTCATTAAGTGACAGTGGAATGAAATATGAAGATGCAGTGCGGTGCAGTTCATAAGACAAATGAATTTGTACAGGCAAGCAACTCTATATTTATGGACTTATTGTCCTGTACTGCAGCTGTGCTTCAAAGATTCCAGTGGCCATAGAAACAGCAGTTGTGTTCAATAAACCTAGGGTTCTATTGCCTTGGAAATGGCCCTTGAGACAGGACTAATTTATACTACATATTAGCCACCATATTGGCTTGTGAACAAGTCTAATGAATGTCCATAGGAATATTGAAGGCAATTTTACAAGGTTATACACTTGACAGAAGTGAAACCTCTGTGCTTGTATTATAGTATTTTAAGAAGAGATGCTCTGTTATTTGAGCCAGACAATTGTTGATTATAAAACTTCTGAAAATGTAATTTTTTATGCCTATCTGAATTTATTTACCAACTTTTTTTTGTTTGAAATGTGATCCTTTTCCCTTTGGAACCTCACGTTGGAACAAAACAAAAAAGAAGTGGTTCTTTTCTTATGATTTGATGAGTCATCTAATATTTTACGTCTTTTCAGCTGTTTAACTTAAAATTTTATTTAGTTTTGTCAGCTCCTTTGTGCTTTTTACCCTCTATCTTCCACATATGAAAACGGGTACTTTATATTTGCATTTCAAATGTCTTTTTTCCACTAATTCTACAATTTTGTATCAGTTACTGTTAAAACACAGGCAGTAACATTTTTAGACAACAATAAAACTGTTTCATCAAAAAACTGATGCAATCTTTAGGAGAAATAGAAAATTAGAAGGTAAGAGGAGAAAATTATAATAGAGATAATATACTAGCGATATAGAAAATTAAAAGGTAAAAGGAGAATATTATTTATAATAGAGATAATATATAAATATATAATAGATATATTTTTCTACCTTGAAATATATATCTCCAGAATTTCAGCTATATTTGCATGCACCAATAATTGTTTTTTCTACAAAAATCAGGATATGAGAAAAACTATTATATGCAGATTCTTTTTACTTAGCAATAGATTGCAAACATTTTGTCATTCAATAAAAGTAAATAAACATCATTTAGTGGCTGCATGATAACAATGATGATTGGTTAGCCAGTCTCCTTTTAATAGCCTTTTAGGCTATTTTCAGTATCTTTATTTTGCCAATGACGCTGCACTCTAAAACTCATAAAAATTATTCCTCACACATAACAGATACCTCAATGAATATTTGTTGAGGTTTATACTAAAATTAAGTTTACACTATAAACTGAGCTTCATTATCCTAAACTATTTTTTTTTCTTTTTTATAAAACTGTTTTAAAAAAGAATCGGCCAAATTTGAATGTGGAGCTTAGGGATAATTCCTCCTAATGACTGAAAACAAAAATGAACAGCTGCATAAATTTTCCCTGCCATTTTATTACCACTGAATTAATAGCAAATAATGTCCTCTTTAGCCATATTTACTATTTGAAGTTAAGTTCATTTAAACAGAATGACTGTGAATGCATGTGTATGAACTTTGGTATACCCCATTGGTAGAAATCTAAATTAAAATAACTTTTCTGAAAGCAGAATTACCAATTTTATTGAACATTTCTAACCCAGTTGAAATTCCTCTCAATCCTGCCTCTCATTCCTAACATGGCCCCTCAGGAATTACTGTGTCTCTTGCTTTGGAACACAGGTCTTCTGTGAAGGTCTCCCAAGGATTTTCAGTGGGGACCTATGCAGTGCAGCTTGCAGGAGAAAGGAAGTTAATGCCTGAAGGGTCACCCTGACCAAAGGAGAAAGAAAACAATTTATATCCTGAGCAGGAGTGATAAAAATAATTTCCTACAGTTGTTCATCGGCTCCATCGGGATCTAGCACCAGTCCCTAAGCAGTGGCCATTCAGTTACACTGATACTCTTGCTTTAAGTTTCCCTTCCTCTTTGTTTTACTTCCCAGTCTGACACTGCTACTTCCTGGGATCGTATTTCCAAATGAAGCTTTTGCAACTAATTCTATCTCTCATACTTAACATGCAAGAGAACTAAGTTAAGAAACAGTAATATTAAAAAATATATAAGGGTGGATATCTTGTGTTCTTGCTATTGCATTTTTGGAATTCCTCCAGAGGTGAGGGAGGAAGAATGAGGCAAACAAAAGATCTGTGTTTAACTATGTAAAAGACATTCCAGGCTTTGGATTGCTACTGCCTCAAGGCTTGCATTAAACATTGTCCTTGGGGCCAGTAGAACTCTTTCTTTTAGAAAATTCTCAGTTTACTGCTATCATCAGGGAATTTATAACCAAGTTTTGACATTGCTATTAAACATATGTCTAATTACCATGAAAATATTACTGATGGGCCTCCCTGGTGGCACAAGGGGTTGAGCACCACACTGTGGGGCTTCCTCAGCCACTGCAGCACGAGTTCCATCCTGTCCAGGGAAGGGACCCACATGATGCAGCGGACCTCTCTTGACTTGCCCACTGCTCCCCTCAGCAGTGTATTTCCTTCCATCTGCCTGATCTGCTCCCCACTCTGTCTCTAGTGAATCCTCTCACCTACCCCTCTCCTCCCACACACACTTCTGGCCTGTACCCCAGCTGTCTGTGATTTGTATAGCAAAAGCCATAAACTTCAGTAATTTATATTCTTTCATACTTTATGGTCATATATTAGTTTCACTAGAAAAAAAAAAGATAAGCCTTTTCAATTTATGATTAATTTGAAGTTCAGTGGAAATGTCCTAGATCGTACAAATACAGTGCAAGTATGTACGCTAATTTTATTATTGCCTTATAATTGCCTATAAACAAAAAGCGATTTTGTGTTTGTCACACAAATATTTTCATAAATTAAAGTTAATACCTGTCAATATTTGTCATTGGAAAATCAAAAAGAAATATTACTGGGTATTATTTTTATTTTAAAAAACGATAAAAATGATAAGTATTCATTAAGTTACCATAACAAGAGTGCCAAGAATCCTTTCAAACTTAAGAATTTTTTTTTATTTCCTCTTACACTTATTTATTTTAAATATAAATATTTTACATCATTTTCCCTATTTGTATAGTGCACACTTTCTCCTCTTAGGTGTAGTCCCCTTAAAATTCTCACCCCCAGTTCATCCGTGCACCATCATCATAGTCCCTTGAGTTCTTCCCACCCTGTTTTTAATCCCTCTCCTCCACCCTCCCCTGCTGAGTGTATCCGATTAATAGCTGCCTGTTAATTTTGTTTTTTTAAATTTATTATAATTTTTTTCCTGATCCCCTATTTGGTTCCCTTACATTCCTCTTATAAGTGAAACCATCCACTATTTTTGTTTTACTTTCTGACTTATTTCACTGAGAATAACCCCTTCCAGCTCCATCCCTGTAGCTGTGAATGGCATGAGTTTATCTTTTTTGATTTCTGAATAGTATTCCATTATGTATATATACTATATCTTCTTGATCCAGTCATCTATTTTGGGCATTTGGGTTGTTTCCATAGCTTACTGCATTAAACATAGGGGTGCAGGTGTCTGTTGAATTAATTAATTAATTAAAAATGTTTTTGTGTCTTTTGGTTAGATTCCTAGCAGTGGAATTGCTGGGTCATATTTTAAGTAGTTTGAGGAACCTCCACACTGCTTTCCTTTCCATAGTAGTTGGACCAGTTTGATTTTCCACTAACAGTATAGGAGAGTTCCTTTTTCTCCACATCTTCACCAGAATTTGTTGTTTCCTGTTTGTTTGTTTTTAGCATGTGCCATTCTCAATGTGTAAGGTGGTATCTCAGTGTGGTTTTGATTTGTATTTCCCTGATTACAAGTGATGTTTAACATTTTTTCATATACCTGTTGACCATTTGTAGTTTCTCTTTGGAGAAGTGTCTTTAGCTCTTCGTCCATTTTTTTAAAAGATTTATTTATTTATGCATACAAGCACTGGGGTACAGGCCAGAGGTGTGGGGGGGCGAGAGGATTCACCACAGACAGAGCAGGGAGCAGAACAGGCAGATCAACGGAAGTACACTGCTGAGGGGAGCAGTGAGCGAGGCAGGAGAGGTCTGCTGCACCATGTGAGTCTCCTCTCTGGCCAGCAGCAGGGATCGAACTCGTGCTGCAGTGGCTGTGGTTTGCTTCATAGTGCGTTGCTTAACCCACTGTGCCACCAGGGAGGCCCCTCTTCTGTCCATTTTTTAACTCAATTTTTCACTTTGTTTTTGTTGAGTTATGTCAGCTCTTTGTAGATCTTTGTGATCAGTCCTTTATTAGTGGTAGTGTGTGCAAAAATTTTCTCTTAGTAGGGTGTCTCTGTTTTGGTTAATGTCTCTTTTGCTGCACAGAAGCAAAGGCTAAAATTTTAACATCACTACTATAATGTTAAATTGTTTCTATAGGTACTTATTACTATAAGCCAAATAGAAAAGTCTAGAATTAAAGATCTTTAAGATAATTCATTTGGGTAAACAATGTTTAAATTTTCCTTAAAGTCAGTTCTTTAGAGTTGACCGAGTTATTTGTAAAATAATAAAATTTCTCTAAGTTTCAGGGAAATTCAGATTTTATTGACTTTAGTACATCTGTGTATTCCTTGTTCTTAGTCATTTGATGAATAAGGTTGAGTATTTTTAAATATGTCATTATGCATAGTTTAAATAAGTCATGTAGTTTAAGTACTCAAGCTGTTTCTTCTTGTCTGCTTGATGGACCCCTTACTGTAAATGAAGTATTTCAGTCAACTTTTGTTTCTATATTTGGATACTCTACTCTTAGGCACAAATATATATTTATTAACACTATATCTTAGCACTGAATATACCTCTTTATCATTACTTGATGTCACTCTTTACCTGTAGAAACTCCTTTTCCTTGTGGTGTGGCAACTACACCAATGTATTTGTAGGATTTAGGTTCTCTTTGTCTCTTTTTCCTGGAACATCGTCTGTATTTCAGAAGTATTAATTTTTAATACAGTTACTTTGTTGCATTTATTTTGCATTCTTTTTAAAGAAACAAGATAGCAAAAATTTAATTTGTCTACCTTTCATGTATTTCAGTTTATCTATAATAATTTTCATTTCTTTAGTTTAATGATAGAATTTTTCTCACAAAATTCCTCTATTTTTATAATTATTTTTCAACAGGTTTCATTTTATTTTTCTGTCTTAAAGATGACTTTCTTTTCTTAAATGCCTTTACTTTAAATTCCACTATTTCTCAACATCTAGCAATTTATTCTCTACTTTCTTCTACCATCAGTTGTTTCATCCAGTCCTTTCCTGTCTTCTTTGACCATTGTCTCTCTTATTAGAAGTCTTATTCTTTTTTTGAGATTTATTTACTTATGTATACAAGAGCTGGGGTACAGGCCAGAGTCTCGGGAGGTGAGAGGATTCACCAGAGACAGAATAGGGAGCAGAACAGGCAGATCGACAGAAACACACTTCTGAGGGGCGCAGTGGGCGAGGCAAGTGAGGTCTGCTGCGACATGTGGGTCCCCTCCCTGCCTGGGGGTTGAACTGGATGCTGCTGTGCCACGGATGCTTCACAGTGCAGCGCTCAACCCGCTGCACCCCCAGGGAGGCCCAGAAGTCTTATTTTTAAAGTATGTTCTCACTAGCTTCTTTTTCTGATGTGTTTTATTCAGTCTTTAGCTTTTTTCCATCATGTTCTATTTTTTTTTTTTTTGCTTATTTCTTAATTTATTTTTAAAGTAAGTTAGTTCATCTGCACCCAAACCTGCTCTCTCTGAATGGGTTCTGCCATCCACCGCATTAAGACAAACATATAAGACCTTCCATGGAAAGGAACTTTAATACAATTAGGGTACAATACAGAAAGGACAAAGGACATAGTTACTAAGTTAAGCATCCAAAGTTACCCATCTCCTTGACGGTAAAAGTCCAGCCAAATAGGATTGGCCCAAAGCAAGGCCCAAAAGCCTGCCACACGTCTAAAGGACCTTTCAGTGGAGACCCATAGAAAACGGTCAGAAAGAGTCAGACAAATCTGGGAGGAAAAGAGCAAAATCAAAATCAAGATGAAAGCTGCCATTGCTAACCTCCCCACGGGGCTCTCACCCACATCTGTTCCAACCAGTCCAAGACCAAAAAGCAAGCACAGTTTCTTCACATGTCCCTCTGCTCCACGTGCCTCCTCCAGGTCTCCTTGCTGCTCTCCATCCTGCTTCCTTCTATCTCCCTTCCTTCTGTCCTCCTATTCCTCTCTGCAGAATCTTCTTATCCCTCCACCCACTTAGGGCAGGACCGGGATGCTGGAACTTCCCTCTTTCCTGGGGAATACCCTGTTACATACCTACTTACCAATATTTTAGGGCAAGAGACTTTAATTTGAATATATCTGTCCCAGTTCAATTATACTGAGAAGGTGTGTTCTATATCACTGGGACATGGCATTCAGTAGGGAGGAGGGCATGGACAGGCATCTCTCTACAATTTGAAGCCTGGCACTCCACTTGCCAGCTGTATGATTGCAAACAAGTCAATTCACTTTTCTGTACCTTACTATGTTTGTCCCTAAAAATTGGAATAAGAACAATGTACCTACTTATTAGGCTTTTTGAGAAACTTAAATGGATTGTACATATATAGAGCTTAAAATGGTAGTTTCCACATAAGGACATAGTAAGTATGCAACATTATTATTTCTGTTTTCAACATCTCTTTGGGATCAGACATCTTTGACCTCTCAATGAAATTCTGAGTGTTAGTATATAACAGTTAGTTTTGCAGTTATTTTTAAAAATCTCTGCTCAGCTGACTCTGTTTAGATAATGGATGTCTTCTTGCCTCTCTTCTTTGTCCATCAAATCACCTGCATTTCTTTTTAGTTTAAATATGGGAGTCACAAAAAATTAAAAAGAAAGACCATTCCTTTTTTTTTAAGTCTTTGCCAATACTGTCATTTTGGGATAGGCAGTTTGGTCTTAGGGAAGCCCAGCACTGCATACCTAACATCACTATCCTAGGCAACTGCATTTTCAGACCACATCGATTATATGCAGAAAAGAAATTGGGAAAAAAATATATATATACCCTGAATGTATCTTAAGTAATATAAGCACTATTTATCTTCCTTTAATTAGACTATGTGTAGTATCATTGTACTTAGAAGGTATTTTCAATTTTTTTTCTTATTGGTGTCACCATTTTCTAGTATTGCTGATAATGGAAGAGTTTTATATTTTTCATATTCCTTTGTTTTCATTGATTTTAAAATCAGTGATAGAGCAATTGCCTCTTGAAATAGAATTCCATAACATGCATTTTGACAAATGTGTATAAGTCCATAATTCAAACAATAGAATTCTTTGAGTTCATTGTTAATTACATTTCTGAAATGCCATACATAGCACATATTCACTTCATTTATGTTTTGAACAGAGTCAGTTCCCACTCTGTGGAATAGGGAGACAGCCATCCCACTACATTTTTAACATTTATAACTTTATTTTCTTATTTTATTTTTTCTTATTTTTATTTTTTGCCACTTGTTACTATGAAATAGAATTTCAGTTTGATAGATCCTATTGTCCTACTTATAGTAAAATATTTACAGAGAGCAAACAGAATAAAATGAGAAGCAAGTCTCCTTCTACATTGGGCCTCATGCTTTCATTTTTTATCAGCAGCCATTTAGAGTAAAAAAATATTGTATGTATTCTTACAGAAATTTCTCTCTCTCATACACACACACCCTTTTTATGTTACATTATGAAAATTCAAAACACATGTAATGATTTTTGATTATCATTAACATATAATAAAATGCACATATCTTAGTGTGCAATTCAGTGACTTTTGAGAGTTATATTTACCTGTGTAATCAAGATATTAAAATTGCCCTTAAAGCCAGAAAACCACAATTAATTTATTTTATTTATTTATTTTTTAAATTTATGCATACAAGCACTGGGGTACAGGCCAGAGTTGTGGGGGATGAGAGGATTCACCACAGAGAGCTGGATGCAGAACAGGCAGATCAACAGAAGTATACTGCTGAGGGGAGCAGCGGGCACAACAGGAGAGGTCTGCCGCACCATGTGGGTGTCCCCCCTGGCTGGCAGCAGGGATCGAACTCGTGCTGCAGTGGCTGCGGTTTGCTTCATAGTGTGTTGCTTAACCCACTGCGCCACCAGGGGAGGCCCCACAATTAATATATTTTAAAATGACGAGTTATCTAACTAGAGCAGGTAACTTTGGAGGAAAGGGTGCAACAAAAGGGCGAGCTTGCATGCGTGTGATGGCATGTGTATGCATGTTTCTTAACCTCTAGAAAATAAGAACAACAAACATGTTTGCAGCTCTTCCAAATCTGAGAAAACCAGGTATGGGAAGACCAGGTAGAGCCTGTATCTGTAAACTGATGGGCTGCTTTGCTTTGCACTTAAAGATTCTAAAGGCCTCATTTTTTTCGTAACTTGCTTACTATAAAAAGATTACTCAGGTACTACTGTATTATAACTTTATTTTTTAGTTGGTTCAATTTGAATCAATGAACCCCTCCCTTACCATGTGAACTTTGATTCTCTTATTCATGTGGTAATGAGTCCATTATCACTTTTGATCTTTAATTATGTTTGTAACTTACAACACATTTCTAATTTATTTCAGATTACTGGAGTATTATTTCTTCCTTTTTCCATATTGATTTTTTTAAAGATTTATTTATGCATACAAGAGCTAGAGGTGTAGGGGGTGAGAGGATTCATCAGAGACCAAACAGGAAGCAGAACAGGCAGGTGGACTGAAATACACTGCTATGGGGAGAAGTGGGCCAGGCAGGAGAGGTCTGCTGCGCCATGTGGGTCCCTTCCCTGGCCAGGGATCGAACTTGCGCTGCATTGGCTGCAGAAGCCCCACAATGCAGTGCTCAACCTTGAGCCACCAATGAGGCCCCTTCCATAATGATTAATTAATCATAATTTGATTATGAAAATTTCAGAACAATCTAATATTTTTTATTTACTCCAAAACAAAAAGAAAGAAACTGGTTAGAATTTACCTAGAAATCCTTAACCTTTGTGTGGTTATCTTTAAAGATCACTGTCAACAATAGCAGAACCCTATATGTATTTGTTTCTTCCATATGTAAAAATATTTTATTCCTTTCTGTAACCTAACACATTATTCCCTTCTCCCCCACGGAGAGTTCATAAAAAGCCAAGTTCTCTAAAATATAAATGACTATTATGGGAGAACTACCTAGAACTCTGCTTAACAACTATTGGCTCCATTTTTAAGACATGTGTTTTGTGCAGAAGGTCACAGTAATTTTTAGACTTTTGAAGATGACTATACTTTATATACTCTGTCTGATGAAACTTTGTTCTTTGTATATATAACGTAAGTTTGTTTATTTTGCTCTATTGAGCAAAATAAGACCTTAAGATGGTCTTTACAGTTTTAATCTAAGAGCCAAATTTCTGGAAGTTAAGATGTTTCAGCATGAAGAACCAGAACACTTAGAAGGAATATATA
This sequence comes from Galemys pyrenaicus, assembly GCA_019455555.1. Classification (NCBI taxonomy): domain Eukaryota; kingdom Metazoa; phylum Chordata; class Mammalia; order Eulipotyphla; family Talpidae; genus Galemys; species Galemys pyrenaicus. Next base: position 7,164,335 of record JAGFMF010011608.1, on the reverse strand, counting down.
TACAAAGAATAAATTTTATGCCCACATCAAGTTTGGTGTGAAATTTGTGCAAATTAATTAAAACTTGTGAAATTTAGAAATGTTAAACTTTTGTAGCTTAGTAAAACTAAACCCTACTGGAATATTAGAAAATGTGCTACTGGGCCTCCCTGGTGGCGCAGTGGGTTAAGCAACGCACTGTGAAGCAAACCGCAGCCACTGCAGCACAAGTTCGATCCCTGCTGCCAGCCAGGGAGGGGACCCATATGGTGCAGCAGACCTCTCCTGCTGTGCCCGCTGCTCCCCTCAGCAGTGTACTTCTGTTGATCTGCCTGTTCTGCTCCCTGCTCTCTGTGGTGATCCTCTCGCCCCCCCACACCTCTGGCCTGTACCCCAGCTCTTGTATGTATAAATAAATAAATCTTTAAAAAAAAAAAAAAAGAAAATGTGCTACTTCAAGGAACTCAGTTTACCTTGCAGAAATATTATCTTAATAAAAATTATATAATTTCTTGGCAAAATCAGATATCAACATAAGCTATGGATAATATCTAAGAAAATAAACCACCCTTGGTAAAACCCATAATTAATAAACTTGCATAAAAAAAAGAAAGAAATTGTTCTACCACTTTCAGAAGATTCACAGTGGATACTGTGTTTAATCAAAAATGAGGCAACTCGAAGCCACACAAACCATCGCTCCTTACTCCTATGAGCTCCTTGTCGAAGGGAGGGAAAGTACCCTACTAATGAGCACCTCAGAAATATAATCAATGTGATGAGGAAAAAGTCACCCATAAATAAGTCTGTCTGAAATATATGATCAAAATCATTCCTTTTTTTAAAGGTATGATATAAATGATTTTAAAATGTGCTTTATATTTAGTGTTGTTTTTATTTTATTACTGCACAGAAATCATTTATCCATGCACATTTATCTAGGTAACTCTAGATTTTTTTTTAGCTCTAGATTTATCTAGATAATATACTTACTGTATGCATGCATGTCTTATCAATACAATTTAGCATAATCTTATTAGACAAATAAAAACCTGATTCTGATATTAATTCTTAAATATTCTTAAAAAAATAATTCTGATAGTAATTCTTAAAAGAGAAAACTAAAATCATACTTAAATATCATTTTATTTACCTCCTAAATTCATTTTGTTTTTATGGTTGTTACTAGGTTTCTGCTACTATAGTAACTCCATTATTCACTTGATCTGTTACTGAGATGCAGATTTTTAAATCTTCTTTGTGAAATTTTCCTGTTGCTCACAGCATGAAGCCTGTTGCTATGACTCCTTCCTTATCTCTACTTATTTCAGTTAACCCAGCTACATTTTACTCATCTCCTGTCTAATAAAAGTATAACTAAAAGGCACCTGCCTTTCTTTACCTCCCCCCTTTGTTGACATAAAATATTATAAACAGTTAAAGTACATAATGGCACTGACCAGATACTTGTATATACTGTGAAATGATTACAGCAGTCTTTGTTAACACATTCATCACCTCGCATAATTAATTAATTACTGTGTGTGCTGAGGCATTTAAAATCTATTCTTTGCAGCTTGCAAGTATATAATATAATAGTGCTAATTGTAGTCTCTATGCTGTACATTAGATTCTTAAAAGTTACTATCTTATGATGGAAATTTGTGAGATTGACCAACATCTCATTTCCCACAACCCCAATTCCTAGAAACCACTATTATTATTTTTGTTCATAAGTGCATATATGTCATACCACAGGGTACTTATCTGACTTATTTCACTTGGTATAATGCTTTTCATTTGCATCAGTGTTGCAAATAACAGCATTTCCTTCTTCTTTCTGACTGAAGAATAATCCTTTGTGTACCTGCTCCACATTTTCAGAAGGAACATATTTACTTCCAATATATTTGAATTCGTATTGGCATTGCCAATGCCTAGACCAACAGTAGTTTATGTAAAAGTTTGCTTTTTTTGTTGTTGTTGTTACAGAGAATAACCCAGACAGATGTACAGCCAAATGGGATGATGAAGAACAAGAAAGAGAAAATCAAGAAGAATGTACAGGAGAAGATGATAGCAATTACAGGTTTGTCATATTAATGTTTTCATATGACCCTCCCCCCCAAAAAATACCCATTAGATATTACTCTTATTTTCCCACTTAAAAAAAAATGGAAGTAAATTGTTTTATGCAAATATAGGTAATACTAAACATGAAATAGTATATTATTAACAAAATTCAGATATCATATGGGTGAGGGGGGGGGCCTCCCTGGTGACCTGGTAGGCCTGGGGGTTAAGTCTCAGTGCTATCACTGCTACAAAATGAGTTCAGTTCCCCAGCCAGAGAGGGGATCCACATGGTACAGCATGTTTCACCCACTGCTCCCTTCGTAGTGTATTTCAGTCCATCTGCCTATTCTGCTCCCCACTGTCTCTGGTGAATCCTTTCATGCCCTGCACCTCTGGCCTACACACCAGTTCTTCTATGCAAAAATAAAAATTAAAAAAATATATATTATTTAAAAAATAGATATAGCATAGCTAATGCTCAATATATTGATATATGTTAGAAATAGTAACACAATTTAATATTAATTCAAATACTACAGTACCAGAATTTTATATTTATTTTTCTAAAAATATATGAGATTATAAAGACTTTCCTTAAGTTTTTGACTCTGAATAAACCTATTTCTTTATTTTCCTAAATTACTTATTAGGATTAAGTAATCAATTAATTTTTCAGGTCAGTTAAAAATACTAGTGCTTCATTTCTAGAGTATCATTTTGTAAAAAAAAAATTTGAATTATGACTTTAGACGTAATTAGCGAAAGAAAGTGAAGGAAGAAAGAAATAGATATTAGCATGAGGTCAGGATTCCTGTATTGTTATTTTAAAGAAAATCAGAAAATAATAGAACGCTTTTTAATATTTTTTAAGTTTTATTTTTATTTTTTATGCATACAAGAACTGGGGAGTTGCAGGGGGTGAGAGGATTCAGGGACTGAGTAGAGAGCAGAACAAATGGATCAACTGAAATACACTGCAGAGGGAGCAGCGAGTGAGACAGGAGAGGTCTGCACTACCCTGTGTGGGTCAGCTCCCTGACTGGGGATTGAACTCATGTTGCAGTGGCTGTTGATAGCTTGATATTACTGAGATTTAGCCCTTTGTGCCACCAGGGAGGCCTGAGAATAATAGAACTCGTAAAGAATAACAGATTATTTGACAGAACTGTCTAACCAAGGTTGTTTACTGAAAGAAGAAAGCTATAGGGTTACTTCCAAGTATTTGACCTAAAAGTTTTTTAAACCTTCAAACGAATTAGGGATCAATACATTTTACTTTTCTTTTTTACTTCCTTGGCCCTTTGAACTCCTAGTACTTGTACATCTCTTTTTGTTTTTTTGTTTTATTATTTTTTATTAATATAAATTTTTTTTTAATTTACATGTACTTCCGATCAATTGTAATCCCCATGTATTCCCCATCACCATCTCACCAGTGCACCATCACCTCAGTCCCTCATGCTCCCGTCTGCCCTCAACCCTCCCCCTACCCATCCCCACCAAGTGTCCCCAGTCTGTCCTTGTCTCCTCCTTTTTGGTTTTGGTGTCTTTATTGTGATTATTATTATTATTGTTGTTCTTATTCCTTTCCTTGATCCTCCTTTGGTTCCCTTATGTTCCTCCTTAGGGAGGAACCATCTGG
>JAGFMF010011608.1:7146264-7159165 GCA_019455555.1 Galemys pyrenaicus | reverse complement strand
TCTTGTCTTATTGCTCTGGCCAGGACTTCCAGTGTTATATTGAAGAGCAGTGGTGAAAGAGGGCATCCTTGTCTTGTTCCAGATCTTAGGGGAAAGGCTGTTAGCTTTTCTCCATTGAGAATGACATTGGCTTATGACTTGTCATATATGGCCTTTATTACATTAAGATATTGTCCCTCTATACCAGGAATTCCATGGGCCTTCATCATAAATGGATGCTGGATTTTATCGAAAACTTTCTCAGCATCTATTGATAGAATCGTGTGTTTTTTTTTCTTCTTTTTGTTGATGTGGTGGATTACATTTATTGACTTTCGAATATTGAACCATCCTTGTGTTCCTGAGATAAATCCTACTTGGTCATGGTGGATTATCTTGTTGATTGTGCATCTCTTTAAAAACCCTCCACTGCTTGTGAAATTTCATAAATTAGGTTATTAATAGTTGGTCTAGATGAAAATTACTATCATACCTTTTTTAAGCTTCTCTACAGAGGTTCTTGGTGTCATGGCACAAGTCCAGGATAATGATGTCCTCCTCCTGTTGTAATCTCCTTGCACCCCTCTCCCACAAAGCCGCTTATTAATGCACACGCTAGATTGTGCAGGCCCCTTATTTGTTGTTCCATTCCTGATTGCTTATTAAGCAAGAACAGGCTTTTAATAGGAACAGCCTTTTCTTTCTTTTCAAACATTAAGATTTTTCTTGCAGTGTAAATCATTTATTCATATGTCTTATAAAAAGGCTGTAATCTTCATCTCACTTCTACATGAGCCCCATATTTTCAGTATTATTTTATCGAATTGCAGTGATAAATAAATAGACATGAAAAGCTGTTGTCTTATTTTTCTTCTACAAACAAGTCATTAAAGTATCTTGAAAACATTTTCCATATTCATTCCTTTGGTTAGTTGTTTCAGAGGTGCAATTCTCTATCCCTGTTTTATATTTTGATTCATTGATATTACATTTATTTAAATTTTTAGATTCTTATTTTCCTTTTTTCTTGAGTTCTTGCCTCATGCTTATATAAGCACAGTACTCTACAAATATGTGTATTGGACAGTTTATCAGATAATTGATTTCCAAGATTCTTTATGAAATAGGAAGGGCCTAAGAAATAGAGCCGCCATATGTGTGTGTTGATCCCATCAAAGAACTTTTATGTAGAATATTTCCATCTAGAACACTGTAGTGGAAATTTTAATGTTTGAATTTGCATAAATTAGTAATATACATGCATGTTTATTTCCATGTATATGAAATGTTCATAAGCATACATGAATAAACGTGTAACATGAAGGGAAGCAATATTGAATCATATAAAGTTTGCAAGACCTATAGTCCACTGAATATTCGGTGCTTACACAATTAATTTTGAATTTCTTACATTTTTCCCCAAAATTGCAACTTTACGAATATAAACTAGGAATAAAAACAGATGATTCGCAGGAAAATCCATTGTGTAAATTTATTTCAGTTGTCCTCATTCCTCAACATCTTGTTTTCTGAAATTTTTTTAAATTAGTATATAAGTATATGTGAGTTTTCAGAAAATCTAGATTTCAAACATCTTGAAAAATAGAATTTTTGGCTACACTGACCCTGAGTCTCCACAAGGCCAGCTGCAGCTATGTTGTAGCCTGTCTTCAGATCTCAGGGTATTTCAGTCTTCCTATTGCTTCTGCTGGACTGAGGACAAGCACCAGTGACCTAATGTTTTCATAGATAAGAGAAAAATGTGAAATATTTCTGATATCCATGTTCTGTCAAAAATATGAAAACAGGGCCTCCCTGGTGGTGCAGTGGGTTAAGCAACGCATTATGAAGCAAACCACAGCCACTGCAGTACGAGTTCGATCCTTGCTGCCGGCCAGGGAGGGGACCCACATGGCGAGGAAGACCTCTCCTGCTGTGCCCGCTGCTCCCCTCAGCAGTGTACTTTTGTTGATCTGCCTGTTCTGCTTCCCGCTCTCTGTGGTGAATCCTCTCACCGCCCCCCCCCCCCGCCACACACACCTCTGGCCTGTACCCCAGTGTTTGTATGCATAAATAAATAAATTTTTAAAAATATATATATATGAAAACAAAAGATCAACAGAGAAGGCTGTGCATTTCAAAACAAAGAAGGAGAGAAGAAAGGGAAGAGAATATGGTGGAAACTTAGACTGTACAAGTTTAATAACAAACAATCAAGGAAGGTTTTGTAAAAAGAGTAATCATATCTGCTCTACTCACACTTTCATAATATAGGAAATTTTAAATTTGGTTTTAAAAATTACCTATTTCCATTTTCTGTCAAGTCAGAAACAATACACAGAGAAATCCTAGCACTGCCAAATTCAAATTCCACTTGTTTGCTCAGTCCATTCTGTTTCACCATTTATATTACAAATAACATGAAGCATTAGTTCTGTGATTGTGATTTTTCAATACTGGCTGCAGACTGTATCATCTGGAACACTTTAAGAATATAATTGCTCTTCCTTCTCTCCCCTGTTTTGACTGCTCTCCCTGTACCTCCCCTGCTGTATGCCTCAAATCTATGGTTTGACTGCAAGTTTTATCTTTTTCCTTTTCGAAGCTTTGTTTGGTTTCCCTTTATTATACCTGGAAGTGAAACCATTCAATATTTTTCTTTTTCTTTCCAACTTATTTCACTTAGCATAATGCCTTCTAGCTCCATCCATGCAAACAATAAAAAAAAAAAAAAGGTCAGAGCTATACAGAGCTATAACTCTTCTCTTCAAGGTTCTTATATAATATGTGTAGAACATGAATTTAGTATCTGTGGTGTTTTTTTTAAGATTTTTTAAAATTTATGCATACAGGAACTGGGGTACAGACCAGAGATGTGGGGGTGGGGGTCGGTGAGAGGATCCACCAGAGACAGGATGGGGAGCAGAACAGGCAGATCTACCAAAACACATTGCTGAGGGGAGCAGCGGGCGAGGTAGGAGAGGTCTGCTGCGCCATGTGGGTCCTCTCCCTGGCCGGAGATTGAACTTGTGCTGCAGTGGCTATGGCTGCTTCATAGTGTGGTGCTTAACTCCTTGCACCACCAGGGAGGCCCTGTGTCTCTGTTCTTTTAAAAGCTTCCTGTGAGTCTAACCAGCATCCATATAAAAGTCACCACTCTTAAGGATTTTATGGCCTATTAGATACTGTAGCATAAGCATCCTATGCCTTCTTTCACTTAACCTGCTTAGGTGTAATATATATTTCTTTCTAAAATACCATAGGAGGTGTTACAGGGCAAGTTGTTCTGGAAGCCAATCTAAGACAAGGATTGCAGTGAAAAAATATATTTCATGCTTCCTGGAGCAAATCATAAAAGCTGTAGGAGAGAAGAACACAGAAGGGAGACAGACCAAGCAACTGGTGAGTTTTCAGAAATCGTCCCAGTGAACCTGATACCTGTTCCTCCTGATGAGCAGCTTGAAGTGTAATTACACCTCTGAGGTGATCACGCATGGAAGCAAAGAAGTTGGACTTTTGAATTTCTATGCCAGTCACTGACTAGGCAATGGGGGCAGAGGAGATGTCGTAAGGACTCCAGTAGTTCTAGCAACATCTATAGGCAAGAGGGCAGGCTCCATTACAACCCTCTAAAGGACACAGGTAAGAAGCATCAACAGGAAAGGACCTCCAGGGTGAGGGCCAGGATCACAGAGCTGGAACACAGGATTTGAAGGGCACCTCTGGGGACTCCATGTACACCAGCCATTTATGTGCTCCCACAGAAGGGACGTGCAGGATGTTGGTAGATGACATGGTGGTATTGAACTAAAAGATCCCTAAGATCTTCTTTAGGTTTCAAACAATTATAAAATGCTATCTGAAACAAGTCCTTTGGGTCTTTATTTTCTAGTTGATAAACATTTAAGAATTAGACTCTCCTCTGCCTCAGTAGTCTTTGGATTTCTATTTTGGTAACTTCTTGACAGCTTGACATGGAGACTAATTAACACCTAAAACTTAATTCTTTCAAGGAGAGTTCAGGAAACACCTTAAAGTTTTAATAGATGAAAGAAAACATTCTTCACTATGGCAGTTGTTCAATCTTACTAGTGAGAAAGCTGTAGTTATTAAACTCTGAGGTTAAAATTTCGAAATGATCAGATATGAATTCATATATTGTGACCGAAGATATACAGAAATGAGTATATGTAGAAAAGATGTGCTGTTTTTATATTTTTCAAATGTTTATATAAAATATAAGATTAAGTAAAAATGTGAAAGCATTGAGCAAGAGTCATCTATTTACAGTTGATTTCTCTCATCTGTTTTAACAAGAAATACCTTAGAAAACCATGTAAGACTTATGTTCACAGGATTTCAGCTTATGGCAGTTACCTTTCCCCATTTGCAAGAATTAAGAGAACAAATAAATAGAATAGCTTTACAGGAATTTAAAAGCATTTTGCTATGGAAAACTATAATAAATGAAATACAGCATTCAGCCACAGAAAAATACAGGAATTCTGCCCCCCCCCCCTTTTTTAACTACAATTTCTATAGCCTTACTTACTCCCCCTTTAAAAACATGTTGGATTTTCTGCTGTTATCAGAAAATATCCAAAATACCTATATTTATTAACTAGCACATGACAAAAACATAGTCCACAACCTTTTTAGTAGTTAAATGAAATAAATTAACGTTATTAGAAGAATGACTATGTATGTTAGTTTTTTTTAAGGATTTATTTATTTATGTATACAAGCACCGGGGTACAGGCCAGAGGTGTGTGGGGGCGGGGGTGAGAGGATTCACCACAGAGAGCAGGGAGCAGAACAGGCAGATCAACAGAAGTACACTGCTGAGGGGAGCGGTGGGCACAGCAGGAGAGGTCTTCCTCGCCATGTGGGTCCCCTCCCTGGCCGGCGGCAGGGATCGAACTCGTGCTGCAGTGACCGAGGTTTGCTTCATAGTGCATTGCTTAACCCACTGCGCCACCAGGGAGGCCCTATGTATGTTAGTTTTAGGGCAGGTTTTAACAATCTTAAATATCTATGTGTGTATTCTATGTCATATGCACCATTTAAACTAACTCATTTAATGCAATAGCTCCATGACATATATTAAACACAGTTTGAGAGTAGGAAGCTAAGAATTAAACTAAGGTAAAATTATTTGTCCTAGGGGATACAGTTATTAAACACTGAAGTTGAGGTTAACTTCAATAAATCTACCTGCAAGGTTTAAGCTCTTTTTCACAATACATATAAAAAGGACAAGAACGTATATGGTTCTAAATATATACCACCATGAAACTTTCTGCTTTTCTGATACCAAAACCTGCTTTTACAAATTACACAGGTGAATGAGTCAGTGTCAATGACTTCTTGTCTTTTAACGATTTGCCTTTTTACATTTCAGAGCATCATATTTTGGTTTTCTCTGAAGAAGCATCAGAAGAATGCATGAGAAAAAGGAAGGTAAGTTGCCAGTTGACCTTGTCCTCCAAGGGCAAGGATAGAGAGGATTCATGCAGTCTTCTTGACATCTGAATTTCTTTATGGCAGGATAATGAATTCTGAACACAACCCACATTTTCTTGTTACTTGCATTTTATTTCAAAAGGAAACATAAGAAGGGATAGAAAAACAGTGTTTCCTTGATATTTTTGTGCAATTTGGCAGCACCGACAGAAGCATTTGTCTCCTAACAAAACAGACACTTAGAATACAGCATCAGGTGTTCAAGTGTTCTGAAACGACAACTGGAGGTAAGGACAGAATAGCTAATCAGGATTCCAAGAGCAAAGCTGTCAGGTAAGAGAGTGATTTTTGACATGGAAGGTGGAACTTTATTTCATACTACGTGTGTGCTCTTTGTTTTGAAATTGACATCTTATTTATGTTTTTGATGAGGAAATGCAGTTTCTTCTAGCCTGTTCCCGAAGCATGCCTTCTTTGCTAGGTTTCACCAGGATAAATAATGTTTCTGTGTGGGATGCATGATATTGAGAGGGAAAGCACCTTCTAGATCCAGTGCAGTCCCCAGTAGACAGTAACTGCTCTCAGGCAGCTTTTACTCTGGAGAGGGACAGGGTTTACACAAAATAAATATGTAAAAAAAAGGTGATGGCACTAAGTACTTTAAAAAAATTTTCAAATAAACAGAAGAGAATAAATAGGTTTGGGGCTGAAATTTTAGAAAACTAGGCCATGGAAGGCTTCACTGAGGAAGTGACGTTTTTAAATAAAGAAAGTATGTGAGTTATGGAAAGGGAAATTCAGGTAACATAAAAGCAAAAGCAAATGGAAACTTCTGAAACAATCTAGAAGATGGGAACGGGCTGATTTTTTGGTAGGCTCATTTGAAAGAATCAAATTCATACTAGTGAGGAAATAGTTAAGTAATGTGTTCTGCTAAACACCCAATGTAAATATCTTAACCAAGTTTTCTTTGAAGCAAGTAGCTTGAATTTTTTAAAGAAGCTTATACTTTTAAAAAGAAAGCAAGGGCATTTATTGGAAAGCCACTAGAATATTTAAAAACTAACAGAAATGCAAACACAACAAATGCTAACACAGAAGGGGAATCCAACAAACCAACCAGTGAAATACAATAAGGCTAATCATCACCCAAACTGTCACCTAAAGCAATCTTTTCTTCTACCTAATTGCTTTCAGTTAGTGTGTAGTAAGCCTCTCCTATGGCTCTGTTTGGCTTCCTTCTCCAAACTCGTTCTCTGAGCTTGGGGCACCTTGCTCCTTGCAGAATGGAATAAGGATTATTTTGAGTCAGAATGCCTGGATCTGGCTCTCATTTTCCTTCTCACTAGCACATTTTAGCCAAACTGCTGACTGTCTTAGCTTGTTCCATCAGTAACCACTATAATTCCTTTCAATTATCATATTTTCTGGGAGTTGTTGGTTTGTTTAATTTGGAATTAACCCTTATAAATGACATCACTCAGTAAGAAGTTTACAGAGAATAAAAAGGCAGATTAAAAATATTTCAATGAAAATCCATGTTTATAGTAAAAATGGAAGAGAGTTTACATGTGTGGAAAAGAACAGGAAGCGTAAAAAATAATCATGGAAACGACTAAAATACACAGTAACCAAAAGGGATTGCTGTGCATCATTTGTGTTTTCAAAAGGACAGGGAGGTCAGTGATTCAGAAGTAACCATTAAAACGGATGACAAGATTATTTGATAACCAATGAGGAAAACTAGGTTTGGAGAAAAGGGAGAGAATGCAGATGGGGTACTAGAAGTGGAGGCCAAATTGTAACAAGTTTTAAGTGACAAGCTTTAAAGTTTTAAAGAAATTAATATCTTTAACTTTTTGAAATTTCAGTTCAACTTCTTCAGCCACATTATAATCCTGGTCATAATCCTTTTGACACACTCTTTTTCTTTTATTTAAAAGTATAAGTACAGTCTAATGGAAAAGGTGTATTTCATGGGCAGATGCCCTGCACAGTTAATGAAGTCAGACAATGTCATTATTATAGGGACCTGTAGTCCCTAAGATTTTGTTCCATAAATTTTGACTATGGAAAAATAACTAATAGGAATCAGATGTACTTTCACTGAAACTTTTTGTACCTTTGAAAAGCAACCAAGGAGATTAGTTTAAATAACATCCTGCCTGTGGTACTTACCAGGTGATCATCCTGTTTTATGGTGAGGTCCCATGTACTCTGCATTACCCCCAGAATCTCATTATTTTTAAATATGAGGAACTGAAACATAATTAGCTTTTTATTGCTCCTGAAATTCCACAGCTTTACATGTTCAGAGTTTTTAGTTATTTATTGGAAAGAGGGGGGAAAAGCCCAACTTTTTAATAATTGGATATCCAACTTCTAAAGTCAAGATTAACTAATACAATGTAACATATAATCCTCCAATTTTTTTCTGAACTAAACATACTTCCTGATTCACACAAGCAAAGAATGTTTATGGTGTTCAATTTTTTTCTCCTGAAATGGAGTATAATTTATGACAGCACATTAATTTTTTTCTGCATGTTGGTCAGATCCAACAGTATTTTGCCCATTTATCTATAAGTGTGTGTGTGTGTGTGTATAGATAGATAGATACACACATAAAATTTTGACTGTGGAAAAATAATAAGAATCAGATGTACTCCTATATATATATATAAAGTTTATATATTTATATAAACTTGGTAAAAAAAAGGAATAAAGCTCTACAGATTTTTAAGTATCAGATTTAGAAATATATTTGTAGACAAAACTATTATTAAAATAAAAAATGGAGAATCTCATCTTCTCTTTGTTGGGCCCTGCTTGTTTCTGCATACTCTTTGTCATTCTCAGGCTAAGTGAAGTTGTGGTAGTTTTCAAGCTGTAAGAGAGGTTAACGCCATTCAGTTGAGCATTCTAATCATTTCTTATGTTATGAATACTGCTCTTAGGAAACTGTGTATACCCATACAGAAGTAACATGTTCCTGTGCTTTCATGACTTTCTGAATCCCAGGATAAGAGCCCTAGGCCTAATCCAACCCTGTAATGTTACACATTATGTCACTAGAGAGATACTTTCTTTGCCCAGGCGAGCAATGATCATGTATTGTGTGTGCAGGTGGTCTACTCAGTGCCCTTCCTACAATGCCACCTGTTTTCTGTGACTGTGCTCCATGCAGCATAGTGATATATATACAGTGAGTGTTAGCAGTGCTGAGAGTAGAGTGCGTGCTGGAGGCTTGATAGTTGCATTACAGGGTTAGCAGGCTGGGGCTTCTGTAGGCAGGCAGTCCTGGGCCAGGCTTTCGACACCAGCTGTGGGATCTCAGACTGAAGTGTGATACAGATGTCATCTGCTTGTGAATATCTCTAAAACCTTCTTCATGGGTCTTTTAGAGCATTGCCATGATAGCAGGTCAAGAGAATTTATCCATGTACTTAGTTCATATAGCAGTAACAGTAACAGTAGAGGTGTTGTTACAATTGGGTTATACAGAAGCTGATTGGATTCCCGGCCTTCCAAAGTCCTTGGGTTGATTAGGTTATACATAAACTTTGAACAAACCAGCCCATTAATAAGCATTTTGATAGATGCTGTACCTTCTATTTCTAATATTTACAGGGCATTTAAACCCTTGTATTGGTTTGAGTGTGTATGGTGACCATATTTGAATAGTCTTGTTTATTTTTTTCTTAAGGCTTATAAATGCAATTCAAGAATCCATCATCTGGGCCTCCCTGGTGGCGCAGTGGGTTAAGCAACGCACTATGAAGAAAGCCACAGCCACTGCACCACGAGTTCAGTCCCTGCCACCGGCCAGGGAGGGGACCCACATTGGCATAGTGGACCTCTCCTGCCTCGCCCACTGCTCCCCTCAGCAGTGTGTTTCAGTCAGTCTGCTTGTTCTGCTCCCCACTCTGTCTCTGGTGAATCTTCTCACCTCTCACAACTCTGGCCTGTACCCCAGCTCTTGTATCTATAAATAAATAAATCTTCCCCAAAAAAAAAAAAAGAATCCATCATCAGGTAGAGATGGTTACAGCTTTTGCTGTGGTTTTATGACCCACATATCTGTTTTCTTGTATCTTTAGATAAATAAGAAGCATTATAAGCTAATAACCTGTTTCACTATGTTAGCAAAGAGCAAAGGATTAAGGTTATTTATTTTTAAGATGTATTTCTTTATGCATATAAGAGCTGGGGTACAGGCTAAAGCCACAGGAGGTGAGAGGATTTACCAGAGACACAGTGGGGAGCAGAACAGGCAGATGGACTGAAACACACTGCTGAAGGGAGCAGTGGGTGAGAAAGGAGAGGTCTGCTGTGCCATGGTAGTCTCCTCCCTAGTCGTGGATGGAACTGCGCTGCTATGCAGGGGATGCTCAACCCATTGTGCCACCAGGGACGCCCAGGTTAGTTATTTTAAACAAACATAACCAATGACAAAATTTTATGATTCAAACACTGCTGTTGATATCCCTGTTTAAAAGCATGTCCCCACTCCCCTGAAAAAAATAGTTCAGATCAAAACCAGTGATATCACACACACCAAGCAAGTTTATTATTTACAAAACAGAGGCTTTCCCGAGCAGGCAAACTTCCCCAGCAGGTCTGCCAGTGGTTTGAGAGAGCAAGAAGGGAAATATATATTGCAGTGAGGTGTATAGTTAGGGTTAAGGTTCCCCTACAGCGTCAGGAACTTCCATGGTTTGAATCGAGAGTGCCAGAGGAGGGAGCCTATGTTCTCTTACCAGCTTTCTCATAACTGGAGCTAAGAGGAAAACAGAGATAGTATTTAGTGCTGTCAGCCATTAAACACCAAAAATGGAGTCAGAATCTTCCTTGTGCTGTGTATGATGAGATCATGCTGATCTTAACCCCTGACAGTGCTCAGCCACTCTCAGCAGATTATTCTAACCCCCTTGTTCCAGGTGCCTGCAGCCTCCTTTCGAGCAGTCTCATGCCTCACAGTGCAGGGACGCATGAGGCCATAATGCCAGGAAAGTACAGGGCTCAGCACCATCTGCCCATTTGTACCGGGCTCTGATCTTGCAACTGCTGTAGCTATAGTTCTGCAAAGGGGAGAAACAGACCGTTTAGAACAGTCCTCTCATGTAATCAGAGACAAAGAGAAATAGAAAATGATGGGTATGCTTAGTTTATTTCTTTGTGAATATCTTTCTCTAATCAGTAAGATGTCATGTTCTAAGAACTCAAATCTAAATATATTTGACATCTCCATCAAATTGCATAGATCCATTTATTTCTACTTTTAAAGAAATAGATACATTTTCATCCTGAATATTTTAAAAATAGTAGGCATAACTGCACACCAAGCAGTTGGCTACAATCACTGACCAACAGTGATAGGTGAAAGTGTCTTCCCAACGTAAATGTGAGTGATATATTCAATACCAATGCTTTAGGGGCTAGAGGAGAGACACACCTTGAGATGAACTGAACAGGAGCAATCAGACAGAGGGAAGATTTAATAGATATAGAGAGATTAAGTGAAAAGAGGAAATTTGATAGTAAGTAGGCATTAATATAAGACCCTGTGTTTGAAACCAACCATTTTAAGTGTGCCTCTTAAGTGTTCATGAGTCAGTATAAAATCACGGCAGAAAAGCAGATAACTTCTCACATATTCAAGGAATGTATATTCTGTTATTTATATACTTATATGTTGGAGAGAAAAATACCATAGATATATAAAAGAAAATATCCCAATTAAAAAGATTATTAAAAATCTGCTGTAATTTCCATACCAAGTCTGAAACAAGATTTATAAAACAGAAAGCTACATTGGAAATATGAAAAGGAGAAAAGGAACAGAAATAAAGCGGGACTTCCAGGCTAGTGGAACCAGGCCAGGGAAGGGCGAGGGAGTCTAGGTGGAGTGGAGCCTTAGGGAATATGTGCCTTCTTTCCCTCATTATTCTAAAGCTCCGTTGGTTCTAGGTGTTCTCAATCTGCTACCATGTCTGTGGAATCTTTGTGCCTGGAATCTTCCTAATTTACATCCATGAATCTCTCATTTGCTTTTGAATGTCCTTTTGTTTCTAGTCCTAGGTTGTTAACTAGTTCCCTTTAGAATTTTATATTTCTGCTCTCCTAATTTTCCCTTATCCCTTTTATTGCCTTAACTGTGAAGCTAACTTTCCCTGAAACTGCCTAATCTTCCTAGCCTACTTGACCTAGGCCTCATTCACCCTATACAGATGGAGCCCCTAACTGCTGTTAGGACAAAGGACTTCAATCAGTGACTGCATCTTCCTGACCTTGGGCAGTGTGGGAGGCAGTCAGGGCTCCATCACAGGGAGACTTATCTGAGGGACCTCAGAAGAAGGACAGCGGAGGCTTTGTAGAGAGTGCTATTTGAAGGACCATATGGAGTTTGATGGTCTCCAGGTGAGAGGTTATCTTGAGGATGTATTGAGGATTGAGGATGCAGGGCCCAAGGGAGAGAAAAATTTAAAAAGTTTAGTAAGGGAACAAAAAAAAAGAGCAGCTGGAAGAGCCAATAGTGACTGTAGAAACTGCTAGTTTGGAATTTACTTGCAGCAATGTTCTATCCTAATAGAGGAAGTTAGGAAAACAATACTAGTGAGGGGAGCACTCAACTTTTGAAAGTAAAAATATCTATTGAAAATATAGCCTGGGTGGAGGAGCGAAAAGCTACCTGAGAATTACTCTTGGAGGCAGAAAAATCTTTCAAGAACCAGGTCTGTTTGAACTCCAAATCTTACTTGTTGATGCTTATGCTAGGGTGTGAAATATGGACAAGATCAATAAATAATTTTGGAATAAATTAGTATATAATTTTTGAGAATAAGTGGTGGAATGTTTGACACTGATGTAATAAAACCTTTTGCAGAGTATATGTAGAATCTAATTCAAATCAAATCCTTTTTAAAATTAATCATTTCTGCAATCTGTCTCACATAAATTGGAAACCAAACATCCCCTTAGAAGGCTGTATAGTGCTTGAGAATGGTAAATTAATGCCATGATAGAGTAACTGTTCTGATAAAACAGATGCGTGAATATGGAAATTATTAGAATTGTCTTCGATTCTACAAAGGCAGGGGTTGTTTTTATTAAACATGTGAATTAGCATTCAGATAAGTTTGCTATCAAGCAGACAGTGCAGATGGATTTCCTGAACAAATGGAACAGAGGGAAAAAGTTGTCTATTTCCCTTTACAGTCATTCCATAAAGTGTAATTCTCTGCATTGTCTGTAAATGATGTGTGTTCATTTTAGATGATTTGAAGGAAACTCAAAATATAATGTAGAAATGTAACAGGGTGGTCCTCAGGAAAAGGGGAAGTTCCAGTATCCCGGTTCCGCCCTAAGTGGGTGGAGGGATAAGAAGATTCTGCAGAGAGGAATAGGAGGACAGAAGGAAGGGAGATAGAAGGAAGCAGGATGGAGAGCAGCAAGGAGA
>JAGFMF010011608.1:7105145-7146109 GCA_019455555.1 Galemys pyrenaicus | reverse complement strand
TACCTTCAAGGAGATGGGTAACTTTGGATGCTTAACTTAGTAACTATGTCCTTTGTCCTTTCTGTATTGTACCCTAGTTGTATTAAAGTTCCTTTCCATGGAAGGTCTTATATGTTTGTTTTAATGCGGCGGATGGCAGAACCCATTCAGAGAGGGCAGGCTTGGGGGTTCTGGGGTGCCCCTCTCCCTGCCCTGTAACAGAAACACATCCTTTAACTCTGAGAGAGCTACTTTATCTCCTTTTTATCTATCTACTCATAATTATCAAGCCAAGAATGAAAATAAATCTACAAAATCCCTATATGCTGTCTTCCTACACATCCACCCACACCCTCTCTTACGAGACTTGCCAACTTTGGTACAGTCTGTGATTTTCACATATTATCCTTTGAGTCCCAGGCTCCTCATCACTCACAGAGCTTCCCGTTAAAGGAGTAACAAATTTGAGAAGTAGCATGGAAATGGTACAGGAACTATAATGGCATATTTGCTGTATTTTCCAAAGTGAAGGGGCTTTTGTAAAACTAACTATAAACAAAACTCACTCTAAAAACCCAAATTAAACTTTATACATTTTTAGAGGTAATAGTAGTGTATAATAGTGTATGTCTTAGGTATACCGTTTTACTTTTCAGCATCTGTATACATGTTATGATCACCACTGAAAGTCTGTCCACCAATACATAGTTTTACCCCCACTCCCGATCAACGGTCAACTTAACCATTTACTCAAATATTCTCTTATCAGAATCTAAGAATTTTTTTCTGTTTTGATTGCTCATCTGCTTTCTCTCCTACTTCAACTCATTTGTTCAGAAAATACTTCTAGGCACCAACCAGGAACTATTTTAAGCAACTTACTTCTTTTCCCACCACCATTCCTTAGATCCCTTTGCTGCTTCCTCCCCCCTGACTTCCATGTTCATTAGATTTATATGTTGTTTTCTGTAAAATAGTTTTTGACTGTGTTGATTCTCCCTATCTGTGACCATAGAATATCTTTCCATCTCATTGTGTCATAATATAAACCCTTTAATAATATCATGTGGTTTTCATTTCATTGTACAAGTCCTTAACCTCTTTGGTTAAGTTAGTTCCTAACCATTTGATTCTTCTTTAAGTGATTATGAATTGAATTATTTTGTTTATTTTTTCCCCTTCTAGTTCATTGCATATAAAAATTCAAGATTCTTCATATGTTGATTTTGTTACCTGCCACTTTTCTGCATTCATTACTTGTTTTTTTATAGCTTTTTGGTGGAGTTTTTAGGGTTTCTTAAATAGCATGTGTGTCTTATTACTTACATTCCTATGGAGCTTACATTTTAGTTGGGAAAAGATAAACAATGAAGAATAGCAAGCTACATGGTCTATCCAGGAATACTTACAGGAGTGCTTGTCAGGGATTTCTGTTTTAAATAGGTAGACTAGACAGACTTAAGGGGAAAAGGGAGATCTGAGTAAGACATGAAGGATGTCAGCATATTTGAGGGAGTACAGTCTGAGTAGAGGGAACAGAGAACACCCTGTCTGCTTTTTGCTTCAGTCTTCCTTGAATCACTTTACATCTGAATAGACGACCACAGCCTAGTCCATTGGGGCTCAGAGCAGCATGGCAGTTCCCATCCCTCCCACTGAGCCACTTGATTTTGCTTCATCCCAGAGCTCCCCTCATAGGAATGGAAGCAGAGAAAGGATGTGTTTTACCTGTAATCTGTATCACAGAAAGCAGACTCATGATCTGAAACTGTGCTGGAAGCATGTCCTTCTCTCCAGGTTCACCTGCTACAAAAAGACATTTATCTTCCCATGGACACAAGATAAAAATGGGAGGGTTGATAGGAACCAGAAGTAACTCCTAAACTGAAGAATTAAATATGGTTTGCTTTACTTTTTTCTGAGCATGGAGAATGAATAACAACTGTCCTCCTATTTTAATATTGTTTTATGCTATATATCATCTCAACATACTACAAAGGTGTTTGCATCTTTTTTTCTAAAAAAGCAAAGTTCTCTCTGTTATAAGAAAATTACTCTCTTCTTTTGTCACTCTTACTCATAAGATGTCTTATGAAACCATCTGGGTTACTCAATTGTACTAGATAAACAAGTGACTCATATCTTAACATAGAGAATGAAGTCTTCCCAAAATATGAAAGAGTTCTACTCTAATGTCAGCAGATATCCCCATCCTTTTTATGAGCATAAGTATTTTTCAGTTCCTTAACTTTTATCTTAAATGTTCAAAAGAAGGTGTTGAATGCTGACTCAAGCTCAGTAACTATGGAAAAGATTAGATGTGGGTAAAGTATGTCCTTAAGCAAGTCCAAAATTCACCAGTATTTCTTCTGACTATACTTTCTTCTCCATTAAGAATCTAAGCAACACAGAAAGAAGGCAGACATAGATGGGAGAAATAGAAGATCATGTGCATCCTTTGTGATAATATGTAATGAAAAAGTAGTTATTATTCCAAAATATTAACTATGTAATCAACATACATCTCCAACATACATACATAATTTAGCATTTGAACCACTAAGAAGTCAATATCCTGTACTAATCACCAATTTTCATACAATAACGTCAGTGTAATTCTGAACGTCAAAGATGGTAGTTAGGACATTGAACTTACATTAAGCCAATGTAATTAATTGAATCTAGTCCTTGAAGTTCATTTGCTCTTTTAAAAACCATTGAAGGCTTAATATGATTTTTTTTAATAAAGAAAAGAATTTAAGTAATGTTGAAACATTTCTGTGTACAGTAGATTGTCATGTTAGAAATGAGCCTTGTTCATCTTATTTTATGAAAAATGAATGATGCTATCTTCTGAAAATAATAATGAAAGTATTTTTTAGAAGTTCTTGGAAAATGACTGTCTAAACACAGATTTGCACTTTTCCTCTTGTACTGTTCAGAGACAGTTCAACTTACATTCTGAATGAAACCTATTCCTGGAAAATAATAGAAATGAGAGGAATTGAGAGAGAGAAACAAAGAGAGACATATAATTTAGGAAGAAAGACATTGTCAGAAATTGATATTCAAGAACCTTGAACTTGGATTTCCAATCTCTAACACTGTGATAATAAGTCTTTACTATTTAGGATACCCAGACTGATATTTTATTATAGCAGCCTAAGCAGAGTACGACAGACCTTGGTATTGAGAGCAGGGTATTGCTGTAACAAATACCTAAAAATGTGAAAGCAGTTGTGGGACTGAGTAATGGGTAGTGGTTGGAAGAGTTTTGAGGTGCATGCTTCAAATTTGGACATGGAGACTGATTCTCATGAATTCTTAGAATGAGGAACATGTTATTGGAAACTGGGAAAAAGTGATCCTTGTTACAAACTGACAGAACTTGATTCAACTGTATTCTAGTGTTTTATAGAAAGTTGAGGTTGAGAGTGGTGAAACTGAATAGTAACTGAGGTCTGAGTAAAATGAGGCGGTGAATGACTTCTGACTCCTCATAGTAAAGTCCTTCTGACTGTTTACAGTGAAAAGTGAGAGCTTAATTAAAGGTTTGTTGAGAAAAAAGCAACCAGAAAAGCTGGTCAATTCTTAATGTACTGAAATTGAAAAAAAAGGGAAAATGTTGTCTGAAGATAATGCTAAGGGTATGCCTGAACAGCACTTTATTTAAAAAAATCATTCTTGAAAATCATGAACTTAATCAGTCTTCTCAACAGAGTCAGGGATAGTGAGGAGCTTATACCAGTGGGGGCACTACCAGTTGGAAGAAAAGGGGACAGAGAAAGCAGGATGGAGTAAAGAAGGATATGACATGTCTTGGATTTTACAGGGCCATAGGGCCATTCAGCAGCAAAGAAAAGGCAAGAAAGACCCAGAGATTCAGAGATCATTATTAGGGTTGCTATTCTCACCACCACCGCACAGTGCTCAGGTTCCCTGGAGCGAGGCCATATAGACCTCTGTTTCAAAGGACAGACCGGTGCCCAGCAGATTCATGTGACTGAGGCCTTGGGATAAAGGAATAAGCAGTGACAAATCACCTGCAATTGTCCTCTCCACCTCCTTCTTGCTTTGCCTCTGGTTGGTAAGCTATGTGGTATTGCCTTTTTCCATTAGTGCAAGTATGGCTACTTGGTTTTGTTTGCTATAAAGACTCATATCAAGTATCTTGACATGTGCCTAAGAGTTGCTAAAATAGTGGACTCTTCCTATGGTAGTTCACAACTTTTCTAGTACATTGTCAGTCTGCTGGGGTGCTGTGGCAAAGGAAAATGGTGTTTGCTGCTGCTATCATTCCATTTTTTGCCCCAAGATTTTTCCTTCTTGAGATATCCACAACTCTTTCTTACCACTTCCAGTTACTATTTTAATGTATATTAAGATAAACTTAAGGACCCTGCTTGCTATTTGAGTTGCAGAAAACAAATTTCACTAGAAATCAGAAAGGTTGATATAGTATCAAATAGGCTTTATCTTAGACCCGATGGTAGGTAGATATCCCTCTGATTTAAAAGCAAACTCTTACATAAAAATCTTCTTCTGTTTGAGTATTTTCATGGAATGAAATAAAACTCAACAGAAATGACATCAGTCTGCAAGTGTGTGAGATCCAGGCACTGTAAAACAAGAGGAATATAAACCGCAGGGTGTGGTCATAATCTGTGGCACCAGCACCTACTAGAAGACTGCTCCATCCTGTCGGTGTTGAGGGCTATTAAAACCCTGATAGTCTCTGAGGTTGGGATGAATTTCAGTGCACTTACTCTACTATTAGGACTTATCTTTCCATCAGTGACCATTTTGAGGTAAGACTCAAGACGATCAACCACTCAAAGTTTATAGAAGGGTCCTGTGAGCCACCTAAGGGCTACACAAGCACAAATCTGATAGTATAATTTGTGTGCTACTCTAGGGTTCCATCTGTGTGATGTTGCTCCTCTTCCCATGTCATTTTCTCCTTTATTCCCTTCACCCTTCTCTACTCCATCAGCGTGAACTCCAGTTGACTGTGGGTGAAACCTCAGTCAGTGATACACCCATCGATATAGGGCAGTCTGAGATGGCTGCAGAATAGAGCAATATCCCCTCTTTTCATGGGTTGTCAGGAATTCAGCCCGTTGGGTCTATACAAGTGGAGGCTACATTAATTTTTAAAAGGTCCTAACTGAACTTTGTGATACTGGAGAGAGGGTGATAAGCTGGTAGAAAAATTATTCAAATGAATTCCAACAACAGGAAGAAACGAAATCCAAGATATATCAGTTCAAGGACAAAGGCTATAATAGGAAATGTGGTAGATTTGTATTCATGTTAACAAGCTGTGCTCTGTAAGAGTTGAGTGGAGTACATGAAAAGAGAAAATAATTTCCAGATGGGTGTGCTGTATTGTTTGGTGACAGCCAAGCCTTCAGCTGTGTATATTTGTAAAGTATATAAAGTAGGAACTCAGTTATCTACTCCATAGTGTTAGACAGTCATAGTTGAGACAAACTTGGCCAAAAGGAAACGTTATTAGTGGTTCACTTTTAAACATTTTATTTTTCTTTTCTTTCTTTCTTTTTTTTTCTTTTTTTCTTTTTTCTTTTTCTTTTTTTTTTTTTAAGATTATTTATGCATATAAGAGCTGAGGTACAGGCCAGAGTCATGGGAGGTGAGAGGGCTTACCAGAGACAGAGTGGGGAGAAGAACAGGTAGATGGACTGAAGTGCACTGCTGAGGGGAGCAACGGTGGAGGCAAGAGAGGTCTGCTGCGCCATGTGAGTCCCCTCCCTGGCTGGGGATTGAACTGGGTGCTGCTTTGCCACAGATGCTTCACAGTGCAGCACTCTACCTGCTGTGCCACCAGGGAGGCCCCAAAAGTTTCATTTCTCTATGTGGGTCAATGAGGTTAAAATTTTTAAGGGAAAAAAGGTACAGCTTTCTGATTAAGAAAATGAGAACAGAATAACAAATTGGATATATGAAATAATGGAAGGGACCTTAAGGGTTTTCCTACTAAGTCAAAATAAAGTTGCATATTCATAAATTGTTAATCAGCTGGGGGAACAAAAAGCCAATGTAGTGAATAATAAAGAAGTAAAATGGATATTTTACTATAAAAATATGAATATGAAAAGGTGCTTTGTTATGTATATAGTGAGGGAAATGCAGTATCTTTTATTTTTTTTTAAAGTTTATTTATGCATACAAGAGCTAGAAAAGAGCTAGAGTACAGGCCAGCGGCATGGGAGGTAAGAAGAGTCACCAAAGTCAGAGTGGGGAGCAGAACAGGCGGATCCACTAAAACACACTGCTGAGGGTAGCAGCGGGCGAGGCAGGAGAGGTCTGCAGTGCCATGTGGGTCCCCTCCCTGGTCAGGGATCAAACTCATGTTGCAGTGCCGTGGATGCTTCACAGTGCGGTGCTCAACCCACTGCGCCACTAGGGAGGCCCCAATATCATTTTAAAATCATTAGATTGGTATAAAATATTTAAAAATTTTGTTATATACAGTGGTCATGCAGGTGTGGGTAAACATTTGTGTATTGTTGGTAAGGTATTAATTAATGCAATTTTGGAGTAACATTCAAATATAGGTATTAAAATTAAAAATTACCCTTTGACTCACCCTTTCACTTTCATAAATTTAACCAAAATACAAAATTTTTATACATGGATTTATTTTATTTATTTATTTTTTTAAAGATTTATTTATTTATGCATACAAGCACTGGGGTACAGACCAGAGGTGTGTTGGGGGTGATGAGAGGATTCACCACAGAAAGCGGGGAGCAGAACAGGCAGATCAATGGAAGTACACTGCTGAGGGGAGCAGCGGGCACAGCAGGAGAGGTTGCCACACCATGTGGGTCCCCTCCCTGGCCGGCAAGGCAACAGGGATCGAACTCGTGCTGCATGGGCTGCAGTTTGCTTCATAGTTCGTTGCTTAACCCACTGCGCCACCAGGGAGGCCCTATACATGGATTTAAATATACATTGTCTGTAAGTGAAAAAAAATGTTTATTGGCAAACTTGATATTATAGTGATATTAATTCTATCCAAAACTATTTTAAATTCAGTGAAATTATAATTATCAGTAAAAGTTCTTTCTATAGAACTTGAAAGAACACTTAAAGTCATATATACTAGAAAGTATATAAGAAAAGCTTGTAGGTTTTGAAAAATTACTAATTAGGGACACTAGCTAATATTTTTTTAAAAATAGGACATATATTAAATTAAAACTGAGTTTGTTAGTGTAATAATAGATGGGAAGATTAATAAAACAGATTGGGAGGGTCTCGAACAGTGTGTTTATGTGGAGACATAATTAAGAGAATATTTCAAAGTAGGGAGGAAGGCCTGAGGCACTCCATTTTTGGTACAAAGATCATTGGTTATCAGTTTGTAGCAAAATAAGTAACTATATTTCATTGATTCTAAGACTCACTTTTCATATTTTATCATTTGTAAAATCTGTATCTCAGTTAATGAAGTGTCATAGTTTAATTAGAAGCATTTCTTGCTCTTAGAGGTATGCAAATTAAAATAAAAATCTTAGGAGAGTCTTATATTTAACAAGGTATAGTAGATGTCTACATAATACAACATAGGAAAATTAATTCGAGAAAGTGGAAAGAGCTAAGTGTTTGCACATATGAATGCACACTCACCAGATACAAGCAAAGTTAAAAACATAAGTTATTTTAATTTTTAGCTCCAGGCCCACCTCCCACCTTTGATCTTTCAGGCCCAACCCCAGGTTATTGCAGAGGCTTTCCTTGTCAGTCCCCAGAGGTAGAAGCTGCCATCCCAGTTCAAACTCGGTACACAGCCAAAGCTCTTGGAGGGAGCTGCATGCAAAGACTCTGTCACCAGCCTAGAATATCCTTCTGGCCCTGCTCACACACAGGGCTGAGTTTGCAGTCAGAGACAGGGCCTCTGTGCAGAGACCTCCTTATTGAGGGGAGAATGGGAGAGTGCCCCGGAGCACACACTTCAGTACCTCCACTGGAATTCCTTGCTGGAAGTATGAAAGGTGTCCCTGCAGACACTTGCTCCAGTCTGACTCACTTCTTTCCCATCTAGCCCTGTCCCTTCCCCAGCGCTCAGATCCAGAAAGGACAGGACTCCTTCAGCTATGAGCTCTCACCTCTACCTGCTCTGCCAGTCATCCACTGCCCTCCCCACTTTTGTTTGGCTCACTTGTCCTATTTGACCACCTGGACACCTGGTAGCCCTTGACAATAATCATTGCTATCACGTAAACCATAAGCCAAGGAAGAAAACAAATCAAGCTGACAGACTTGAACACATGCCACCTAAAATTGTGTGTCCAGACTCCCTACAAAAAGTTAAAATGCAAATAAGATAATCACAATAGGTAAAATATTCTTAGAATTTAATAAGGAAAAGAAAAACAGAAAAAAAGTAAAATTAATATATACACACTGCTAATAAGAGGAAGAAAGAAAATATAATTTTTACCCTTATTAAAGTTGTACTTAAAAATGTTGAAAGCCTTCATTATTGATTAGACTATGAGGCGGCCTTCTATTGTATATATTGGTGTAAATATTCATAGGTCTCAAAATTATACCTAGGTTGTCATTCTACAGAAACATTTGCAGACTTGCACCACAGTGATATTCTACTTAACTCTACCTATAATTTTGACAAAGAAGAAATAATCTATAAGTAACTGCATTCAGTACTTTTATAATATGATAAGCTATAGATCTGTTAAAATTTATGTGGTTTAGACTTCTGAGTTACAATAGAGGAATTAAGCCAAACACCTCTCTCCTAACCCCAATGAAGCCTGCAAAAGTAGATAAAACATATAAAAAGAAAGAAAACTTTATAATAAATATTCAAAGCTAGTTTTAATTTACATCAGGCAAGGATTCAGACAAAAACAAACCTCATCAGAGTGAAGAAAGGAAAGACAAAAGGAAGCTTTGTAGTTCTTAATAAATACATGATAAAATCTACTGATTTTACCTATTTTCTCACTTTTATCAAAAGTGATGAAATTGTAATACAATTTAGCTCAACCAACATTCTGCCATATCAATTAGTGTAAGAAGGATAATTTAGTTCATTAAGACATAAAGATTGAATCTAAACCTAACCTGAATATAGGAGAATCGAAACAGATGACTCAGAGTTAAAAATAAAGTTACTACTTACCTTCAATGATGTAACAAATAAATGCAATAAAAAGGTAGAACACTGGCATTAGTAAGGTAGAAATTGTAGGGGATAGAAATTGAAACAAAAATACTATATAAGATGAATGACAACTTCATTAATAATAAATGGTAAAACTTCAGAATAGATTGTGAATATTTACACATCATTAAGTAGAATCTCAGTGTATGAAGTAAACACTTCAGGAAATGCAATGTATAGTAGACAAAGGATTAATAATAAAAGGGGATTTTAATTCACCTTTCTCAGCCTCTAAAGAATTGAATGACTTAAAAAAAAAATAAGAGCAAATAGGAAGTCTAGATAATATACAAAATGAATCAAAAAGATATTTGATCACAAGTTAATACAAATAGAAATTAGTAAAAAGAAAGCATATCCCAGAAGAAACTGAAGAAACAAAAATTTATGTCTTAGGAATAAATTCAGTATAAAATAGAAGCAAAAATTTTGTTGTTGTTTAAATGAATAGGATAAATTAAAATTTTAATATTTTTATGACTATAAAACCAAAGGGAACTCACTAAAATTACTAGAAAAGATTACTTATTATATTATGAAGTTTTTCTTGTTACAAATAAATGCACCTAAAAAACCCAAGACATCCCATTTATAAGCTACCAAAAATTAGTGAAAACAAATGGAACCCAAAATAAACTTGACAAGCAGAATACCAATTCCATATAAACATGATTTTAAAATTTGAACATAAAAGTCTAAGTAGACAGTTTTTTTAAAAAAATATTTTATTTATGCATACAGTTGCTGGGGTACAGGACATTGGCACGGGAGGTGAGAGAATTCACCAGAGACAGAGTGGGGAGCAGAACAGGCAGATGGACTGAAAGACACTGCTGAGGGCAGCAGTGGACGAGGCAGGAGAGGTCTGAAGTGCCATGTGGGTCCCCTCCCTGGCCGGGCATAGAACTCGTACTGCAGTCGCTGAGGAAGCCCCACAGTGAGGTGCTCAACCGCTTGGGCCACAGGAGAGTTTTCTTACTTCATATGACAATTTCTTATTGCATATGACCACTCAGTATTTTAAAGACATTAAAAGCTATTAATCTACGCATTTTACTTTTTCAATAAAAACAGTATTTGTTACAGGGCAGGGAGAGGAGCACCCCAGAACCCCCAAGCCTGCCCTCTCTGAATGGGTTCTGCCATCCACCGCATTAAGACAAACACACAAAACCTTTAATGGAAAGGAACTTTAATACAACTAGGGTACAATACAGAAAGGACAAAGGACATAGTTACTAAGTTAAGCATCCAAAGTTACCCATCTCCTTGAAGGTAAAAGTCCAGCCAAATAGGATTGGCCCAAAGCAAGGCCCAAAAGCCTGCCACACGTCTAAAGGACCTTTCAGTGGAGACCCATAGAAAACGGTCAGAAAGAGTCAGACAGATCCGGGAGGAAAAGAGCAAAATCAAAATCAAGATGAAAGCTGCCATTGCTAACCTCCCCACGGGTCTCTCGCCCACATCTGTTCCAACCAGTCTAAGACCAAAAAGCAAGCACAGTTTCTTCACATGTCCCTCTGCTCCACGTGCCTCCTCCAGGTCTCCTTGCTGTTCTCCATCTTCCTTTCTTCTCCTCTCTTCTCTGCAGAAAATCTTTTCCTCCTCAGCTCCACCCACTTAGGGTGGAACCAGGACTTTTGAACTTCCCCTTTTCCTGGGATGACCCTGTTAAATATTCATTGTCAGTCTTTTAATATTAAATTAACAAGTTTACCATTAAACATTGATGATATCATACAAATTCTAAGATATTATAGGTGATGTGATTTATAAGAAAAGTTACCAGTTATTTAAAACATTTGGAAACTATAGTCATTAAAAAAAATATGCTATAGTTTTATTAAATGAAGGATTCAGAAATAATACCAAGTAAGTGCCAACTGTTAGCACTTGATAAAGATGGCACTACCAGTCAGGGAGAAAAATATGTTTTTAAATAACTCCATATAGATTAAAAATTTTAACTTATAAAAAATAAAAGTACCAGAACAAAAAAAAAAAAGGTAGAACTTTAAAACAATTTCATGGTTTTTTGTTTGTTTGTTTTTTAAAGATTTATTTATTTATGCACGCAAGAGCTGGGGTACAGGCCAGAGTTGTGGGAGGTGAGAGGATTCACCAGAGTGGGGAGCAGAACACGCAGACTGACTGAAACACACTGCCTAGGGCAGCAGCGGGCGAGGCAGGAGAGGTCTGCTGTGCCCTGTGGGTCCCCTCCCTGGCCGGCGGCAGGGATGAAACTCGTTCTGCAGTGGCTGTGGTTTGCTTCATATAGTGCATTGCTTAACTCACTGCTCCACCATGGAGACCCCCCAATCTCATGTTAAGAAACTCCTGTGTCATTGTAAGAAAGGCACAGTATACAAAACCAAAAAAAGTATTGATTATGCAACATCATAAAAATTGAAATTATAACGTGAGCCAATCAAAATGTGCAATTAAATTTGACAAGCTGGAAAAAAAATAGATGCTTTCCTAGGAAAATAATTTGGTAATATATATAAACTAAGTACAAAACTAAATCACAAAATAGAACATTTTAGGGAAGTAAGCAATTTATATTTTTATAAAAGCTGTAAGTATAATTTCTACCCCATACTATTCACTACATAAAATGTAGAGTTCATTGTTTTTTCCTGTATATGCAGAGTTATATGCAACCTTCCCAAAAGTCAGCATTATTTTCATTCTTCCAAAAGAAACCTGTATTCATTAGCAGTCACTCCCCATTTTATCTCAAGTCAACTCCCTTCGTCCCAGGCAACTCTTGTGACCTATCCATCTGCTCATTCTGGGTATTTTGTAAAAATGGTATGTTATATTCAGTCTTGTGTGATGTGTAGCATAATATTTTCGAGGTTTAGCATTTAGCATAATATTTTCCAGATTCATACTATAGCATAGCTTGTATTAATACTTTTTTTCTTGGTGAATTTCTTTTTTTTTGATAATGATATTTCATTTATGAGTATACCACAGTTCATTTAATGATTTATTAGTTGATGGATGTTGGAATTGTTTCTCCTTTTTGGCTATCATGAACAGTGTTGCTAAGAATATTTCTGGGTGAGTTTTTAGGAAGCCCCATAGGTTGCGCCACCGGAGAGGCCCAGGAAGAGGATGAGTTCTAATTTAATTTTAAAAAAGATGTTAGCAATTAAAAAAAATAAAAGGGAAATGGCCCATGATGTTAAATTTGGCACTCAGTTCTAATGTATGAGAATCATGGAATGTTACTTTTAGAAGGAACTTTAGCAACTGTCTGTTACAGTCATCCCTTTTGCAAATGAGGGACTGTCCCTTTTGTAGGTGAAAGATTGCTAAGGTTCCCACGGCTACTCATTGTCAGATTCAGTACAGTCCAATATAACTGATTTATCTTTTATGTCAGAGTGGGAAAGAGATTTTCATATAAGGACTGTAAGCCCTGGGAGGAGTGAAAAACCTGGCTTCTCTGCAAGTGTTTCACACCTTCCTCACCTGCATGTCTGTGCATGGATGGTTAGGTGCTGTGAATATAGGAAGGCAGTACCTAGAGTGAGAACGAGAAGTTGGAGAGCAGGACAAGGGTTTGGGTCTTCGCTGCTGGCGTCTTCATACCTGCATAGAGGGCATTCTTTTTGAATGGTTCTTTTGGACAAATTAGGAGTTGTCATTCCTACTGAGGACATGAAGTAAATAAACAAATACAAATTTCAGTCATCTGAAATACCTCCCCTCCACTTTTTCGACAATCCACACTTACTTAGTGTTCTCAACGTACTTTCTACTGAAAGTCCTTTCCAACCCACAAAAGAAATCTTAGGTTTTACTGATAGTATAAGGATAGTTATAAAAGTCTAAACAGGATATGCTAGGGATTTAAATGAAACTATAACTGAATGCTAACTTGCTACTTGTAAATAAAAATATATTACTAAAACTTACCAAATTTCCAAGAATTTCACCAACCACGCTCAGTGATCTCTTATCTGCCCTCCTCACTGGACCCAAGCACACAAATACTTGCCTGCAACTATAAAATCTTCCTGTCCTCCAGACCTTTGCCTCCTCAGCCAGGCACAATGCCCCGTTGGGTAACTCTGAGGTCAGGTTACAAGACATATTTATGTAAAATATCTGCTGGAGGCTAGATTTTAATATATTATTTTCTGCTTTGAATTGCTGTTGAGTTTTGTCTTATTTGTTCCTTAATACAGCTTTGAGAAAGATATAATAAAAGTTTACCCCAAGAAAACAATATAAAAGAGGTAAAGTGGGATAAGATAAAATAATGACAAAGCACACCTAAAGGGTTATTTGAAAGAGAGAAGGACCTCCCTGGTGGCACAGTGGGTTAAGCAACGCACTGTGAAGTAAACCTCAGCCACTGCAGCACGAGTTGGATCCCTGCTGCTGGCCAGGGAGGGGACCCACATGGCGCAGCAGACCTCTCCTGCTGTGCCCGCTGCTCCCCTCAGCAGTGTATTTCTGTTGACCTGCCTGTTCTGCTCCCCTCTGTCTGTGGTGAATCCTCTCACCCCCACCTTTCCAAATGAGAAAATTTGGAAAAAATGGGAAGGCAAAAAAATTGATGGGAAGGAATTAAACCTGTTAATTGTGTAGTTTTAACTGGCAAATTTCATACCTGCCTGTGATAATATTTTCACTTCTGCTCATCATTGTCAGTGTTATTTATGTCTGTTTCTTTTTAGCTAGAACATAAATATTTATAGAATATAAACAACAAATCATGTATTTTGGATAACTTCGTGTTATCATTCCAAATGTCAAAATAACATCCATTGCAAATTCACTATTAGGCAAGAAAGACTTTTTTTTAAAGATTTATTTTTTTATGCATACAAGAACAGGGGTACAGGCCAGAGGCACAGTGGGTGAGAGGATTCACCAGGGACAGAGTAGGGAGCAGAACAGGCAGATCAACAGAAATACACTGCTGAGGGGAGCAGCGGGTGAGGCAGGAGAGGTCTGCTGTGCCTTGTGGGTCCCCTTCCTGGCTGGGGATCAAACACACACCGCAGTGACTGCTGAAGCTCCACAGTGTGGAGCTTATCTCTTTGCACCACCAGGGAGGCCCCACGCAAATCTTTTATATGTAAATCAATGTTATAATGAATTTAGTATTATTCTAGATGTTTAACACCTTGGAAGTAATTTTTTGAAAAAAATCTCTGCACCAATTCTGAATTATGTCAAGGTGTGAATTTAATAATGGATTATACCTTAAGAAGGTAAAGTATAAAAGTCAATCAAATCTGGATAGATGCCTAGCAGAATTACCTATAAACACAATCCAGGATGTGTGCGACTTGAGCTTTCTCAGATCTCTTTGCATCTAGTTTTTTTGCAGAGTTGTAAGAATAGCTCACCATCACTGTTCCTTCGGGTTAAGAGGTCTCTGGATTTAAGAAGAGACACTGAACAATTCCCAAAGTGACTTCCACTAATAGATCAGCAGAATTTGGTTATTTGATTTCCCTGCCTACAACAGATTAGGAAACACAAATTAGAAAACTGGAGATTACCACTCAAAATAGATGTGCCTACTCAAGGGGAAGTGCTAGCTGACAGTAATTAGACTCTCCAAGAAACTAAACATGGGCTCAATTTTTAAAAAATAGGACACTGGGAGCAGTAAAACATAGGTAATACTATATAGCTAGCTAGATATATGGAGAGATAAACTATTGCTAGATTAGATAGATGATTGACAAATGGATGGATGACAGATGAGTGGATAAAGATGGGTGAGTGAATGGATGGCTCTATAAATAGGGTGGTGGATATATGGATTGATAGTTGGAAGGATGGGTGGGCGGATGGATGGATGGATGGATGGATGGATGGATGGATGGATGGATGGATGGATGGATGGATGGATGATGGATATAGAAATGACCTCTGGAATAATTCTGTTCCTAGTAAAATGAGGAAATTTATGTTCATCAGGTTTATCTGTGGACTTATTATCTTATCAACTCTAACCTTTTGGTGCTTCAGCCCCTGAACTACCACCTATGATTTCAATATCTTTGAAATTCTAAGCTAGAAGGTTTATTTTTGCTGATCCTAAACTAGCATAATGGAAATTTGAGGAGTCAACATGAGTCTCAGGTTGATTCTCCCCTTTCCTTGAGGTTAGTCTCATGCTCCATGTCAGTGATGGGCACACCCCATGGTCAGTGCCCTAGATTGTCCAAGACCCAATCTTATTATCCCATTTTTTGGCTGCTTCATCCCTATGTTTGCATCTCAATTCTTTCTGCTACCACATCCTCATCTAATTGGATTTCACACTACAGCTTCCTGCCTAGTCAGCTGGATGTGGCTTTTCTCTCTGTCATTAGCAAGGTGCTCAGTCCTGATTCCTGCTGCTCCTTGTCCAGGCTGCTCCCATCACTTGCTGACAGCAACACTCATTCTGCTGCCAGGGCACTCTCAGTTCCATCTGCCACACTGGGTATTGAAAGAGCTCTAGATCCGTTCATTCCCTGGATGTTAGAAGGCAAGGATTTTAGAAATTTATTCGTAAGCTTTGTAACTGATAGCAAAGAAATCATGAGGTTCTTCAGTGAGTCCCCTTACAGATGTCTGGGGGAACCACTTCTAGGACTCCTCACTGTTAAACAACAACAAATACACATGAATGTACACATTTGTTCATTATTCCATTTGGCACAAATGTATTTAAGGTAAGCACTAAAAATAATGTTCTAAGATAAATGCTGTCCTGGGGATGCTAAACTCTTGGCTCCTCCTCCAAGGACTCTGGTCTGCTTATGAAAATGGAAAGAATATTACCAGAAGCAAGTCTTTTCTCAGTGTGCACATTAGTTTTTGTAGCAACCCAACATTTATGTGAAAGCCAGAGGTCACACATCTAGATTGCCCACTGGGGATCCTTTCCACACTAGCACATTTTTTTTTCAGTGTGACTTTAGGGACAGCAGTCACTGGGGAGGCTGGAGGACCTGCGGATCATCCTGCCCTTCCTGACTACACCTTAGGCTGTACCCTTGGGTAGAAGATTTGGCACAATCCCCTGGGAACTGCCTGTTGTGGTGGCCACCAGGTTTGTTCCCTGGGGTCTCTTCAGGTACCAAACACCCTTATATTAGTCCAGCAACTGCATTGTGAAGAAAGCAGCACAGGCAAAAGCCAGAGATTCTGTTCATTTGCATTGTTTTCAAAGCTAGTGAGCAAAACAGCACAGAGTTGTCCTCATGAAGTCATATTATTCGAATATGCCCTGTGATGAAGTCTTACACTAACAGAAAAATTCATTTCAGAATAGAGGCAGGATATCAAGAAATTTCCCCGATATTTTAAAGAAAATGCATCAAGGCCAGGTTTATCATTTGTTTAGTTTCTTTCTTTTTTGTCCATATCAGTCATCTTTATTTTATTGCTCTGTTCAACTGATTGGAGGGTCACCAATAAAGCCTTATGACTGAGAAAATCGAGGAGCGAAGTCCGTTATCATAGAATCTAGGCAACTATTTATCAGAAATATACCAACAGAGTAAATAAAGTGAACTATTTGTGCTATTAATCATGGCACAAGTATGAATAAAATCAGTGTCACTGCTCGTTTTTCTAATAATGCCCTCAAAGGGGAAAGCCCAGTAAATTAAATAACCAAAAACTGATCCTATTAAATGGAGCAACACAGACAAATTTTACAAATTTGCAAACACTTCCTTTGAAAAGCCTATCAGATGTATTAATTTCATGTATCTTTTATTTAACCGTTTACTTGAGACCTATAACATAGGAATAAATGCTTAAACACCAGGCAGAGGCAGGCTATGATATAAGAGCAAACTGCTCTGTCCTCCACAGATGAGACATATAGTCATCAGTTGATTGATTGATGAATGAATAGTGTGTACAGATTTGATGCAGACTCTAGTGCTTATCCCAGGACACAACAGGACTTTTGTTCGCAGCTACATGGAATGTTGCCTCTACTAGTAGGAGGACTTCTGTGCTCACCCCTGTCTTCAATGCCTATGACAGCCAGGTGGATTTTTAATTCTATGCAAATTGGGTTCTGTCCTGTGAAGACAAACATCCATGCCAATAAGAGCACCCATTTCAACTGGAGAATAAAAGTATATCAATTGGCCAAGCTTGAATAATGTTTCAAGGTACTCATAAGTACAAACTGTACAGATAAGTATAGTGAATTTTAGAAACTCTAAGCAGATTTTTTTAGTTGTTTTCTGTTATACATTATGAATGTTTCACATTCCTATTCTCAAATTCAGCAAAATGAGTTAGTGACCACAAAACTGCCTAATAAACTCTAAAGCTTTGTATATTAAAAGTTTGTATTTATTTTAATATTGGTTTTTATAGGAAAGAAAATATAAAAGAACTGACTTGTGCTGGGCTAGGCATTACAGATAGTCCCTCAGTCATCACAACAGATTTTGGCGGTCAGATGTACAGCAGTTTAGTAGGGATGAGTGTGCTTACGAGTCCCCCTGAAAGGGAAGAGCCCCGCTAATTGTGTTACGTCTGTAAAGGCACATAGACACTCCTCACTCCAGGAGGATGTAGTTCCTCATCCTGTAGGGACTGTAGATGTCTCGGATTAGCTGCATACCCTTTGGTCATTACTGTTCCACTGTTGGAATATTCCATTATTCCACAACTTCTGGGGTTTTGCTTGAGCAAAATAAGCTTTGGTTCAATGTTTGATTATTCTCTATATATTTGAGTCCTTTTGTTGTAGCAGCTAAACATGTTTCTTAACGAACTCAACTGCTAGCCCATTTTCTATACATTTATTTTTATATGTTTATTCTCAAAAGCATTGGTGTTTTATAGATGATACTTGAAATTCATGAAGATTATTGTGCTGTACACATTGTTCTGTTTCCATCTATTTATGCTAAAGAAAATAGCTATGGCTGTTCTTGCCTAGTCTTAGGGTTGACCTTGGCAAGATTTTGAGTTTTTTCGTTTTTTCCTAAAGATGCAGTGGCAAGGTGTGTGTGTGTGTGTGTGTGTATACGTATACATTGCTTACTTCATAACTGTCAGATCATCCTTAAGAATCTCTTCACCAGTTTTTATTGCACTACAGCAAATTAACTGTATTTCACACATTTTTACATACGATGTTTTCCTTGTCTTTTAGTTCTAAAAAAAAAATCGGTAATTTACCTGCTGATTTTCCTTTTAACCAGACACTATTTTTTAAATAACCACTTATTCCAAATTTTTAAACTTAGTGGATTCTGATAGGGAATCTACCTATAAGGTATCAGTGTTTTGAAAAGTATTAACTTTTGTGAAAAAACTAAAATAGTTTCACTGTTTGTAAATATTCTGTGTATTGAACTGAACATGAATTCAGTATTTGTTGAATATAAATATACCTCTCTCCCTTTCTGCCTCTCTCCATCCATCCATCTCTCTCTCTATATATGTGTATATATATGCTATATATATACAGCCCATATAGAAGCATCCTCCCACAATATTATATATATATGTATACACAGTCACATTTATATTGACCTTGCTGTTGATTTTTTTCTATACTTTCATCTATCTATATATATAATTTATATATAGTTTACTTGATATACCAATCTGAGTGCATCTTCTCAAAATTTATAGCTCTGATCCAAAACATATGCCCAATCCCCAAATGGGGAAAGATAGCAACTTCCAGAATCTAAAAGCTAAACATAATTCAAAGTTTTGTTTTTTATTCCTTGATATTTTTTGGTCCTTGAAATTTTTCCTTGATATTCTTAAATATAACTGATGATATATACCTAAAATCTATTTAGCTGTCCCTTTGGGAAGATAGAAATTCAAGTATTCTATTATTATCACCATTTCTTAATAGAAGATTTTTAAATGTTAGCATTTAATTATGTAATATTCTCTGGGAAGACACAATTACTATGAACTAAGAAAACACTTTTGGATAGAAAAACATTATGCATTTTAATAAGAAAGATTTGAAAAGGGAAAACTAATTAGATAATTCATTAAAATGTGCCCTATTAATTTCTTCTTTGCACTTTGTCACTAATTCCCTATAAATTATGATTACTTAATTGCAAAGAACCTTTAATTAAAATACCAGTGCAGAAGGAGGACAGGATTTAGCTGACATATGTAAAAGCAAATAAAAAAGGATTCTGCAGGGAAAGTGAGACATCACTGAAGGTGACATGACTGTGAAAGGAGGATGTGCTGAGCAAGCACCTTGGCTGAACAAGCAATTTGGGGCCATGCCATAGCTGCAGGCATTCTAGAAAAAAATACATTGAAAATGCAATTGAGAACGGCTTGGGTAATTAAACTCCAAAATGGCATCAATCTTTGGAACTGCAAAGGCAGGGAAAACAAATTGGCAATCAATAAGAAATGGTGATGTGGCAAGATCAACAGCAGTCACACATATGGGGAGGCACATTGCTTTAACATTTGGGGTAAACAGAATCACAGAAGTCTGTTTCTCAGTTAAATGTTCACAGAGGTAAATTCATACACTTCTGTGTGCTCCCTGTGTATGCATTTACAACATAATGCACATAAACAATTATGTTAAAATGACATAAACTGTCTTAAATATAAAATGGTATTCTGTAGCACTCACAGTTTGCAGCCATTTTTTGAAAGGAACATCCCTTTCTGTCACAGAAGTGGGATGGGGAATCAGGAAAAGGACACTGTACAATCTAAAAGAAAAAGAAATCTCATGCTCATTAGTAATTATTCTCCTCCAAATAATGAAGTCCTGTTATAGTCAAAGACAAAAGCAAAGTTACCATACTTTTCAAAATATGGAAAATATCTAATGTAAAAAAATTATATACTGCTCCTCGTATTAAGGAAATAACAACTTAATGATAGCAGGAAGACTCAACAGAACAGGTTCTTCTCTTAAATGACATCTTTTGAGGTTTGAGGTTAAATAACTCAGTCGCCATCTATTTTTTAAAACAATCAAGCCATAAAAATAATTGCATAACTTTCAATTTTGCCAAAAAAGACCACTTGAAAAATGTCACTTGCTTGACTGTACTTTGCATTTGACATTTCCTGTTTGTCCTCTTTTTGTGTCCTTTCAAGATGCAAGAAGATTTGAACAGCACTCTGCATAAATGGCAGATTTCAAAGGTGGCCTTACCTAATGCCAAGCATGTAGTTTAATAATCTGGAGTGGCCCAAGAAATAAACTAATTATCCAAGAGCTAAAGGATGTTGAGAATATCCCTCTAATTAAATTATGTCCTCACTTTCTCAAATACAAGGTTACCCGAGGCATCTGTTCTACCAATCCATTCATTAAAAAAAAATGTCTATTGAACGCCTACTATGTGTCAGGTACTATCTTAAGTGCAGGGGATAGAACAGTGAAAAGCAAAAAGTGAGTATCTTAGTCTTCATGAAACTTACAGCTAGTAGGGAACAACCAAAATGAGGAAAACTATTTTAAAAAGTACATTAAATGGTAATAATTGCTAGAAAAAATATAAAGCAAATGTCGGAAGTAAGGAGTTAGATAAATATACAATTAAAAACTCTTAATAAATTTGGAAAAAAGAATACTTACTTTATCTAAGTTTTCCTATAAGATCATCCCAATAGGTAGCCCCAGATGTTCGACCATGAATTTTTTATTAATTTTTACTGAGGTAGCCATTGTTTTATAACATTGAGTATGATTCATAGGTATGGACTCATACTTCTTCATGTTAACACATTACACCCACCAAGACATAAAAAAAAATCATTGTTTATTGTTTATGAACAACTAAACAATGCCATACTAGACAATATATGCAATGCATGTATGTGTGCATATATGTTGCATAAGTATATGTGTGTATAGAGGATGAAACTTTTTTAAAAGATTATTTATTTATTTGTGTATATAAGAGTTGGGATATATGCCAGAGACGTGTGAGGTGAGAGATCCACCAGAGACAGAGTGGGGAGCAGAACAGGCAGATTGACTGAAATACACTGCTGAGGGGAGCAGAGGAAGAGGCAGGAGAGGTCTGCCGTGCCATGTGGGTCCCCTTCCTGGCTGGGATGCTTCACAGAGCAACATTCAATGCACTGCACCACCAGGGAGGCCAGAAACTTTTTTTTCATGAATGAAAGACCATTATTTTACACCCTTATTAACATCTTGACAATATAGGATTCTCCTCTCAGATGTGGTCACTATAACCCTCCCTCAGGCAAAGTACCTGTAGTCCAACACTACAGTCCAATGTGCTCTCCCTTTACCCTTGATGAAACTATTTTGGAAGCTACGTGATACCAAAATTCAGTTTGGGCCTCCCTGGTGGCTCAGTGGGTTAAGCAACGCTCTATGAAGCAGACTGCAGCCACTGCAGCACAAGTTCGAACCCTGCTGCCGGCCAGGGAGGGGACCCACATGGTGCAGCAGACCTCTCCTGCCTCGCCCGCTGCTCCCCTCAGCAGTGTACTTCAATCGATTTGCCTGTTCTGCTCCCCACTGTGTCTCTGGTGAATCCTCTCACCTCCCATGACTCTAGCCTGTACCCTAGCTCTTGTACGCATAAATAAATAAATCTTTTTTTAAAAAATTCAGTTTAGCAGTTGCCTCTTGGTAAGGATGGAGAGAAGACAGGAGTTATAAGATGATAAGGAATATCTTACCAATTGTTACTGTCAGTCTCAGATCTCTGGTTGGGTAGTTGGTTCATGAATGCTAACTGCAGTTTCCAGAAGAAACCTTAAATATGACCATGCATGACCAGTTATTATACAAACCATTTTTTTATTATTGTAATTCTGAACACCTGATATATACATTTTTGAAATAACAGGCATGTGGCTTCAATTTATTTTCTGCTCCAAATTTTGAGAGAAAGATTTTATGAAACAGATAAAAACAAAAGTGAATACAAAGAATATTGACACTGGATTATAGAATCAAAATCCAGTTATGTCAGCCTTTAAATATAGTAAAATATGCACAGTAGGTGTAGTGTAACTGGAGGTATATCTCCAGTTTTTGGATAGTTCAGGGCTTTTCACTGAATTCAACCACAAAGAGAAAAAGTGTGTTAATTATAGTACGTAATGTGATGGGACATCCCCTCAGGAAATTTTCTACAGATCCTAGTTCTAAGCTTTTACAGTGGCACTGAAAAACATATTTTGGTGTCTCTGCCTTTGTTGACTGCAACTTTAACCATATCCTCAAACTCTACCATACTGTCATCTAGGTGGAGAAAAGTACACCCAAGTGTTTTTCTTTTCTTTTTTTAAGGGCTACATTCTACTGAAAATACAGTCTCCATAGTTCTCAAGAATTTTCTGCATAAAAACCCATGTCTGTTTTAAGCCTGAAACAAACCCTTGTGCTCACTGAAACTGGATTCCAACTAAAAACTTTTCCATAATTGACTTCCTTCAGGGACCACCTATTAAAAAGCTTCTGGATCTTGATCTAAGTCTGCATTATAGGTTTACCAGGAATAGCTTTATCAGTTTGCTATTTTCCTGAAATAGAAGAAAAGTTTAATCAGAAGCAGGGAAAAATTCTAAAAAAATGTGAACTAGAATATTTGCTGTAAAGACTTTCCTCAGGAAAATATAAGCCTTTGTTGAATTTTGTTCATTCAAATTC
The DNA here is from genome assembly GCA_019455555.1 of Galemys pyrenaicus. Lineage (NCBI taxonomy): Eukaryota > Metazoa > Chordata > Mammalia > Eulipotyphla > Talpidae > Galemys > Galemys pyrenaicus. Next base: position 7,123,265 of record JAGFMF010011608.1, on the reverse strand, counting down.
TAAAAGTGACTATATTCTTCCTTTTTGTGATCATCAAACTCTTAAATTTTATCTTGACTTACAACCATTTCATCAAGACTTCTGAGCAACTGTAAGTCTAAACCTTATGTTTACATAAAGAAGAGAAAGAATTTCTGATATAACCAGGGAGAAGGCACTGGAAAGATCTCTCTGAACCTTGTTTCTTTACTGTTTGATTATTATTATGAAAGTATTGATTGCACATTCAATATAATTTAAATAATGTCACAGGTACATTTTTAGCCCAGGATTTAGAAAATACTTTATCATATTGGGTTTATTCTTTAAAGAAAATAATTTAAGTAAGAAGGGCACACGGCATTTGTGCAGTTTGACCCTGCCAATCAATGCAGGAACTCTCCAAATATCCAAAATAAGCAAACATTTTTCAAGTGACATTATAAGTCAGAGTTGTCCTAAGATATTGGAATCAAATGTTGTCCAAAAGACTAAGCATAATCCAGTTTTTCTTGTGAATTGCCTTGTTATTGATGGGTAAAAGATCTGTCACTGAGCTCAGAAGCCCTTTCATTTAACAGGATACTCAAATTTAACCAAGATGAGACATGTGCATCAGAATATTCCAAAACTGTGCATCATACATAAGAAATATCATAGGAACGTACCAGGGAGCCAAGAATTTTTAGGTAGGAGGAAAGCCTATGGATTCATTGAGCGTGTGAAATATATTAGCAAAAGACAGATAAACTAAGGTTACTGGGAAACACAGATTTTAAGTCTTGCTATTTATAAAATCCAGTAGGCCAGTATCCTGGAGATACAGTGCTTGTGTATGAAGCCTTTATTTTCTGTGTACATTGTTAAATTGTTTCTAAAAGACTAACATAATTTGGGTTGGTAATCTGAATGTACTTTGAGTTAGAAAACTATTTTACTATCTTGCTTAAAAAAAAAAAATACCACTTTTCCCTGGGGACTACAAATAATGTCAAATATAATTAAATAAATCTTAAAAACAAAAAATGAAAAAGCTAAAATAAATAAATATGCATAAAACATGAAGTGATATTTCCACAAAAAAATAATACCACTTTTCAAATACCTAAAAACTCATATTTATGTCTTATGACAAATTGGCTTATTAGGAAACAGTTGTGTATTCTGAAGATTTCATGAATCCTACAATTAGCTTAAGGTTATACTATAGTTCTAGGACAGTTTTAGGGCAGAATACTAATCTCTTACAACATGTAGGCAGTACACACAATATCTTGTTCAAAAAGTTTAGGGGATAGAAAAAAAAGTAGAGTTATCACAATTGGAACTAGCTTTAATCAGTGTTGTTCAGGAACCTTGAGAATTATTTAACTGTTATATTTTACTTGTTATTCATAAAATTAAAGGCTATTTATATTTTTAAACTTTATTTTGGAATAGTACAGATGTCCATTAAAATCCCATAAAATTTACAGACAGGTACTGTACATCCTTCATTCAGCCTTCCCCAGTGTTCACATCCTGCATATCAAGTACAGTATCAAAAGCAGGAGATTTTCATTGGCCTAAACCATAAAGCTTATTCATACTTCATCAGTTATATATATGTATACATGTGTGTGTCTGGGTGTGTGTGTTTGTGTGTGTGTGTAGTTGTCAGGAATTTTATCACATGTAGCTTCAACTACTAGCACTTTGACTGTTTCACTGCAGTGCCTTCTGGCCTCCGTGGTTGGGTTCTGAATGTGAAGCAGTTACTGACCTTACTGAGTTATTTGTATGTGATAAATCACTTGTCTTACTGCTTCAAGATTCTGCTTTTTTTATTTCAGAAGTTTATATTTACATGTGTCTAGATGAGTATCCATTTTGAGTTCATTTTACTTGGGGTTAACAGAGCTTTTTATGTCTGCAGATTAATTTTGTTGGTCAGATTTGGGAAGTTGTCAACCATGATATTCAAAATATTCTTTCTGTCCTATTTTTTTCTCCTCTCCTTGCAGAGGTTCCACTGTATTTATGTTATTATATTTGGTGATGTTCCCCCAGGTCTTCATTTGTGCATCTTTCCCCAGACTGGATAATTTCAATTGCCTTATGTTCCGGTTTGCTGATTCTGCTAAAATATGTTATAGAGACTCTCTACTGAATTTTACATTTCATTTACTGTCCTTTCAACTCCACAACAGCTGTTTTTTTAATGTATATATTGACATCTTTTTTACATATATCGAAATATATATAACACATTTTAAATATAAGAAATAGATATTGTCTCTATTTGGGAGATATACTCATACTTTTAGTTCTTTGCTAATGATTTAAAGTCTTATTGTGGTAAATTGGACATCTAGGCTTCCTCAAGGAGAATTTCTATTGATTACTTTTATATTCCATGTACATGGGTGATAATTTCTTGTTTCTTTGTATATATTATCATTTTGTTATTTTTGAAATTTGGACATTTTAAATGTAATATGACAAATCTGGAAATCAGTTTCTTGCTCCTTCTTCAGGATTTCTTAATATTTGTTTAGTCACTGTCCTGAATTTAAAAATTGTGTTTGTTGTATGTGACCTACTTGTTAGATAGTGTTTCCTTAAATATATGGAACTAGTGAGTCTCACAGTCTATGTTAATGACTCTATATGTGCCGGGACATGTGTTCAATACAGAAGGCACATAAGTGAGAACCTTCAACATCTGCATAGTCTTTCAGAGTCCTAGGAAAAGTGTTGACACTTTTTCTTGTTTTTTTTTTTTAGAGTTTTTTTTTTTTTAATTTATGCATGCAAGAGCAGAGGTACAGGCCAGAGGCGTGGGAGGTGAGAGGATTCACCAGAGACAGGGCAGGAAGCAGAACAGGCAGATGGACTGAAACACACTGCTGAGGGGAGCAGCGGGTGAGGCAGGAGAGAGGTCTGCTGCGCCATGTGGTTCCCACCCTGACTGGGGATGGAACTCACGCTGCTGTGCCATGGATGTTTCACAGTGCAGCACTCAACCCTTTGTGTCACCAGGGAGGCCCCCCTGCCCCTACAGAAAACTTACTGTCCAATTTTCCATTTAAGATCTTTTATAATTTTTCACTTTTCCCCAACTCACATTTCCATTTCAATAACCTTTGAGGTTAAGCATTTGCCACTGTTTTTTAAAAAATGTTCCCTCCTCAGGGCCTCCCTGGCAGTGAAACGGGTTGAGCAGCACTGTGGGGCTTCCGCATCAGCTACAAGACAGGCAAGTTTTATCTCTTACCAAGGAAAGGACCCACATGACGCAGCAGCTGCCTCACCAGCTGCTCCCCTCAGCAGTGTATTTTAGTCATTCCGCCTGTTCTGCTCCCCAGGATTTTGGTGAATCCTCTCACTCCCTGCACCTCTGGCCTGTACCCCAGCTCTTATATGCATAAATAAATGAAATCTTAGGAAAAACAATATTCCCTCTGCTGTTCTGAACAAAGTCAAATAAAGGCAAGACTTGCAAGTGGAGATTTCCTGGGAAAAGTCAAATAATGACAACATTCTGAGAATGATGTTTTAAAATAGCTCCAGCTACTCTTTTGAACTATCCTTGTCTTCCAGGCTGATAGTTTTCCATGTGATTGTGGTTTTTTGTCTTGCAAGGCTATCAACAAAACTAAGAAAAGTGACAAAGGTTCGTGAAAATAAGTAAAACCTCAGACTTTGGCCGTTTTTTCTTGAATAAGTTCTCCATGGATGGCTGCAAGCCTTGTTTTCAGGATTATTTGAGGTTAATTTTTATAGTTTTTGCCAGTGTCTTTATTACTTTTATGAAGAAGAGTTTTGTATAGGTCTTTATTTTGTTCTGCAACATGATATCATCTCTATATGCTAAAATTCATTGAGAATTTTTGCATTTATATTCATGAGAGATAATATTGTCTGTAGTTGGCTTTGTGTGTGTATGTTCTAATTGTCTTATAAAATAGGAAGTTACAAAGTATTTGTTGTACTTTTTATTTTTCTAGAAGACTTTACTAATTTTTTTAAATTCTTCTTTGACTGTTTAGTTAAATTCTCATTTGAAACTACTTATGTCTGGTATTTTTTTTCAGTGACTTTCCAATTATAAATTCAATGTCTTTAATAGTTTTAGGACTATTCAGTTTATCTTCACTGAGTTTTTAGTTTGTGTGGTTTTTTTTAGGGAATTTCTATATTTTAAATTTTCAAATTTATCAACATATAGTTATTTGTAATACTCCTTTTTTATAGTAGCAGAATTTGTTCTGATATCCCCCATTTCATTCTTTTTTTTTTTTAGATTTATTTACTTATACATACAAGAGCTGGGGTATAGGCCAGAGTCGTGGGAGATGAGGGGATTCACCAGAGAAAGAGCCAGGAGCAGAACAAGCAGATGGACTAAAACACACTGCTGAGGGGGAGCAGCTGGCAAGGCAGGAGAGGTCTGCTGCTCCATGTGGGTCCCCTCCCTGGCCGGCAGCAGGGATTGAACTTGTGCTGCAGTGGCTGCAGTCTGCTTCATAGTGCGTTGCTTAACCCACTGCGCCACCAGGTAGCCCTCCCTGACCCCCCTTCATTCTTGTCTTAACTATTTGTGTCTTCTCTCATTTTCTGTGGCAAAATTAAACCTCCCTAGTTTTTCTATGTTCCTACAAAAAGCCTTCGCCTCCTCTTTTCACATGTTTAACAATCATATTTATATCCACTTACCCTAGTAATTAAATTGATGAGAAAGGATAGTGAGACATGTTATTTCCTAGCTAGTGGATATTGCCTTAGACAAGGTTCTGAGACTAAGCTTCAAAGTGGTAGGAATTCTTGGGCATTCTCTCTAGGTATTTGCATGACAGAGGAATGAGGCAAACTAACTGAAAACTTGACAGGTTCTAGATAAGTGGGTGGTCTGGTTTCCTGACAGGTTTTATTTACATGCAGAAGAGTTGAAGTGAGGTAGTCATTCTTTAAAGTGCAGGCAGAGGCAGGCTGCTATCTCCTTTCTTAAGCACAGAAATAACCATTTTGTCTTGTCTCCCACCTGTGGGATATCCATCACACTGTAGGATAATTCTCTGATGCTTTTCAAAGTTTTTAGAGATAAGCAGTAAGGCAGAGTTGAGTAGGGAAGGGGGACAAGACACATTATTTGCTCAAAAATATTTAAGAGCTCTGTCACTGATTTCTGAACTTGGTATGTACACATTTAGGATAAATAAATAAAGATGACTTTTTAAAAACCTAACATTTATCTTTGTCAGTGTTGATAAAAATGTGTTCAACTGTATTGACTTTTTGGGCGAACCAGCTTATAATTTCATTGTTTTCTGTCATTTTACTGCTTCCACTTTAATCTATTTTTGTCATTGCCTTTTTAATGTTCTTTCTGTTTATTTGGTTGGTTTAATTTTTCTCCTTTTTGGTGTTTCTTTTTTTTTTTTTTAAAGATTTTATTTATTTATGCATACAGGAGCTGGGGTACAGGCCAGAGGCGTGCAGTGGGTGAGAGGATTCATCAGAGACAGAGTGAGGAACAGAACAGGCAGATCTACGGAAATACACTGCTAAGGGGAACAGTGAGGGAGGCAGGAGAGGTCTACTGTGACATGTCTATGTCTCACAGGCCCAAGTCCAATGGTGTGATGGGCAGGAGAGATTGGATACCCTGGCTGGGTATCGAACTCATTCTGCAGTGGCTATGAAAGCCCCACAGTGCGGTGCTCAAACCCTTGTCCCACCAGGGAGGACCTTTTTGGCGTTTCTTGAAGCAACTTTACCTTATTGACTTGAAGTCACCGATTTTGTCCTTACTTTCAGTTGTTTCTAAAACTTGATGTTGTCTCTTACTAGCGGTGGAAATTGCATGCTTCGGACCCACAATAAACAAAATAACAATGGATTAAAGTAAACACAAGGAAAATCGTGCTATCAAGAGTTGCAGGAAACAAGAGCTGTGAGGCGAGCCCAAGACACTATGATGTTACAATTACGATGTCATTAGACTATAGGAATCTGGGGGCTCTGTTACTGATATTCCTAGACCAGGTAGAATTTCCATTGCCTTACCAGAGGTGAATAAAGGAAATAAACAACGATTGTAAACCATATCACTCATATCCAGAGTTGTGAATTTTTGCTCTAGGTTTTTCTATCTTGTTACTTAGCAACTGCACTTTCCATTTTGATATTTTTAAATAGACTGTATGTTATATTAAAAAGGCAGTATCAGTAATTTTCTAGTATATTGCTAAAATAACTAATAAAAGATCATACCTTTAGTGACCTGTTTTATAATCTATGGTGGTCACAGAGGGCATCAAATAGTGAAAGTGAGTGTGAATAGGCACACATATATATGTGGTTGCTAGTATTTGATGTCTTCATCCAAAAAAAAAAGGTAGGAGACATATCAATACAAACTGAATTGTTTCTGTGTTACAGAACATAAGGGCCTCTTTACCTTTCACGATCAGTTTAAAGGTGTTTATATTTTACAATTAACAAAGTTCTGGACTCTTGGTAAGTTTTTACATAGGAAAATGAATCAAGTATTACTTGATGCAGGAAGAGGAGAGTATCTGGAATCGTACAACTTCCAACCCAAGCAGAGTTTAACTGCCCACTTTAAAATTTTTAAAATCTCGAGTCAGGCATCATCATGGAGAGGCACAGCCATGGCATTAAGAAATACTTATTTTCACACTTCAAAAATAACTTAATTTCAAATGTGTAGTGCTGCTCCTAATTTAAAATTAGCTAATGTTAGACGTTAATGCGGAAAAACAAAAAAATAGATGTTATTATTTTTCTAACTCTCTCAGACTATTTTTTACTATTTTTGAAACTGCTTTGGAGAGTGGTCTCACCAGATACTTTACATGTGCTTTTTAAACACTAATAAGGCAAATGGGCACTTAAGTAAAGGAATTAATCAAACATATTTAAATTTTTTAAATGGGCACTGTAAGCAATTTTAGTTTTTAGCAGTCATTGACTTAGATTTCCAGGAAGTAAGCCAAGACTTAGTAAAAGGGCTTGACTAAAGTATTCCTTCAGTTTTTGAAAATCACCCCTGAAATAACATTAATAAGTCTTTTAGATTCAGGTAATAAGGCATTAATAACCTAAATTCATGTGAAATAAAATCCAATACTTTGAAACATTAGACATTTCACACAAGGGAAATAAGGAATGAAATACAACTAATGAATAGTTCTATTTATTTTAATTTCTGATTTTGTAAAATAAATTCCATATTTTTAATTTTTCTAATTTGACAAATTTGCACATATATATACCCAGGTAACCACAAGCACAATCAAGGTAATGAACTTATATATCAACCTCAAAAGTTTCCTCATGTCTTTTTGTAATCCCCCATGTCTTCTGTAATCTCCCATGTCTGTCCCCATAACTCCCCATACATACATATACAGAGCACACATACACACACATCACTTGCACACAAAGACACACACCCCCAACACACACAACTATGTACTCTGTGTCACCACAGTTCAGTGATAATTTCTAGAATTTTATATGAATGGAATCATTCTGCATATAGTCTTTTTTTCTGTTTCTTCCTTTCAGCATAGTTATTTTTATTTTATTCATGTTACAGCCCATTTTAATGATTTGATCTTGCTAACTATTACCCCATTATATGGATAGAACACAATTGTATGTCCATCCGTTAATGGACATAGGGTTGCTTCTGGCTTTAGCGAGGCATTTAATGGAAACAGCAATTCCCTTTGAGGGAATAACTGAGAAATATACATCTGATGACTGTACTTCTGGGTATGCTGATAGGTACCTAAACAACTGTGTTTTAAATAACACTATACTGCAGCCAGTGTTCTCTTGAATTGTGGCACTTGGAGAGTAAGAAAATTGAGATCCAGCGTACATAATCCATACCCAGCCACACATCTGGTTTGACACTACACCCATCTAGATAAAGCATACCCACAGGACATTTCTGTTCTCAGGGCTCCTCTGTTCAGAGACAGATGTCATTTTTCAATATGTTCAAAAACTTGTTAAAATAGATGCCATCTGGTCCCTATGGGAGATAGAGGTTCCCATATCCCTGGAGCTGTATTACTGTGTAAACCCCAGAGTGGTATTCATTCGCATGATGATAACCTTAGTCCCATCCATAGTTTCCTCAAGCTACAGGAAGGACAGAGAAGTTGTTGGAAAACTGGCAAGGCATAGTGCTTGGGACAACAGATGACTCAGCAGTACCTAGAGACCAGTGACTATAGACCAGGCTGGCATGAAGATACCCTAGCAGTTGCCATCTGGACAGAGGGGATACTGAATAACAGATGACCTCCCCTCTTGTGATTTGGCACTCTGTAAGCACCCTGGAACTTAATGGGAGCCCAGGCCAAGTTGTGGGTGAAGCCCGAACTAAGATTAAATTTCTGTCTGCTGGCAAACTAGGAGGTGAAAACAAAAAGTAATGCAAAAGAATAAAATGCTACTTGGATGAGTCACACTAACTATACAAATGAAACTTAAATTTTAGGTTAACTTTTAGAAAGTTGGGGTAAATTAAATTACATTCACATAATCATTGTACTTTATCAGAACTACAAAAAAAAAAAAAGACAATTCAGGAAAACCCATCAGGTACTTAGCTCATTCAAAATTGTCAACTACTGTTTTGAAATATGTAGACATTCCTAGGACCACTTTAATCAATATTACTTAAGCATTTTCTCTCATGACTCTCCCAAGACATCCTGGTTTCTACGTACCCGTAAATACCCAACCATGCAATTGCACTGTTTTACATCAGTACGTCTATTACATATGAATGGAAAGTTAAGTGAAATGGAGATGCTCCAAAACGGCGAAAGAAAATCACATTTGCAATTATAAACTTAACTTTTAATATCACACTTTCTACTGTTACCAAGATTTTTTTTTTTAAAGATTTATTTATTTATGCATACAAGCACTGGGGTACAGGCCAGAGTCACGGGAGGTGAGAGGATTCACCACAGAGAGCAGGGAGCAGAACAGGCAGATCAACAGAAGTACACTGCTGAGGGGAGCAGCGGGCACAGCAGGAGAGGTCTGCCGCACCATGTGGGTCCCCTCCCTGGCCTGCAGCAGGGATCGAACTTGTGCTGCGGTGGCTGAGGTTTGCTTCATAGTGTGTTGCTTAACCCACTGCACCACCAGGGAGGCCCCTGTTACCAAGATTTTATAACTAAATTGTCAGCTTTTAGTTAGGAATGTCATTCCCTTTAGGGTCTGGGGTACACCACTGACTAAATTCTAAATCGTCCAAAAGAAATATGTAACCCCTTAATCTGCTCAGTCTCGGTTCTTCATTTCTGTAGGCTGCATGTTCAGTCCCTGTTGTATCTGGACTCTGTACCTAGCTCAAAACTGAATGGAGTATTTATGATTCCTACATAAATGACAGAGCACCTGAAGTTAATTTGTCTGCCCATTATTTCTGTACTATAATTATATAGTTTAACTTTCTCCTTCTGCATGAGACAAGATTTTCAATCTATGCTTGTATTTCACTCTTTCAAAAACATAATCACATAAATATTAATGGATATAAAGTAACTGTCATATAGAAATTAAAGTGATATATTTAGTAACATTAGAAGTGTATGGATGAAAATGATTCATATGTCACTATCATAGAAGGACAAAAATTAAAGTTTCATTATCTGGAATTATGTATCTTATAAAGTGAAATAGCAGTATTTCCAAATGCTTGATCTTTTAGATATAACAAATACATTTCCATTGGTTATAATAACATTAGAAAATTACGGATAATCCACCAGAAGAGATAAAACCCAGTATTTTAATGAGTTGCAAACCATTTTCTCTCAAGGAGACAAAAGCAAAAGTAAAATAAAACTAGCCTATTAAAAAAAAAAAAAACACTTACCTAATTTTGGCATTTTTCTTTTTTTTGGGTAAGGTATTCTGAAGATTGTTGAATATAATAAAATATTCATCCAGAGCATCATTTTAAAAGGCTGCACAAGACTCCAGTGTAAAATTTAACACAAATTGATTATCCCATCTCTCACTGTTAGGCTTAGGTGTTAAAAAATAAATAAATAACCCTGATAAAAAGGACTTTGATAAATAATTGATGTAATGGAATATTTATGAACATTCACAATTAAGTCTTAAGGAAAAACTCCTAGAGAGTGTAAGAGTGGAGCATATAATAATTCAGGCTTCTTGTCACAGCCTGGTTTTCCTCAACAGTCTCTGTTGACATGAATCCCTTCTGCAAAATTTTTATGTTCCCAGACTTCAACAGGATGCATTTAGTACTTCCTTTCATACTTATCGATTTAAAGTGTATATCATAGCTGATTTCCTTGGCATTTATTTATTAGCAAGTGAATTTTTACCTTTAAAAATGATTATTAGTCACATATACACATAGTCACATATATTCATTTATGATTTCTTAAAAAAATTACTGTCCTTTTTACATTTCAAATAGGTTATCTTTTTTCTTCACTGTGAAGTACATTCTCAATTAAAGAATCAATCTTTTTTGTAAAACATTGCCAATATTATTTTTATCTGTTTACTACCATCCTTTTAAATTCCTCTGTAAACAGAGTGTAAGTACAGAAATGTGTACAGGCTGGTGAAGTTTCACAGGCTATAGAGTTGTGTAACTAGTAATCATACACGAAAGCAGAGCAACGTGTCCCCGAGACCTTTCTCTTCCTTCGAGTCCCCCCAAAGGTGAGACTTCCAGCAGCATGGCTTAGTTTTATTTGTGTCATATAATTGGAATTATATTGTCTGTGCTCTTTTGTGCTTGGTGTCTTCCATCAGCAGGATTGTTCTTCCTTAGGGAAAGTGAAACATATCCAGAGTAATTGATACATTAAAATAGGAACATGACTTCTACATTTTCTACCTTTAGAATCAACTTTTAGGAAAAGCTATAAAGAATTAATCATGGTTACAAAATACATAGCATCATTCACTTTGACAAATAATATATGCATTTGTTGTACATATATTAAAGCACATTGGGAAGCTGTTGGTGGGAGGAGGAGGGAGAAAATGTGGAGGGAAAGGCAGAAAAGAAAATTTCATTTTGAAACGGAGAAAGCAAAAGCTATTAACTGAATGATAACTAGAAATTTGAATATATAAATTGTATGAAAATATATTATCACTCACCAATATAAAATAACATAGTTTTTTTTCTAAAACTTACCTTTTTAACAAAGCTTCTGTTAAAATCATTGCATCCTTGTCAAACTATATATTTTCAGTAGCACAGTTCATTTTAGGTAAAATGCCTTGTCTGGATAATTCCCTCCCCCATATACTTCCCTCCCCCAAGTCCTAATTAGCACCGAATAACTAGGAATGGGTCATGTGAGCTCTATTATTGCATTCCCCTGGGTTCTTCAACATTCTCAGCGTTGGTCCTTATGTGCCTGGGCACTCCACTGTCTTCCCCTGCTAGCATTTGCAGTGAAGAATTATGTTTTGTTCTCTCATTCCCTGGGAGTTAATAACCTTCCCTTTTTGATTTAACCCTATTTTGGCTTTATCTGGGCTGCCCGCCTCTCCAGATTTCAGCAAAGGCTCCCTCTGGTCCTTGGCTTAATTCACACATCCAAACATCTCTAACCTACCCCTGGCGCTCCCCTGGAAGACCAGCTGGCTTTCATGTCAACTACCCTCTCTCTGCTGAACATGAAGAACTTTGTGAATCCATCTATATAAAAAAGATATGTAAGAAGGTGCAGAAGCCGTAAATTACCCCCTTTCTCCCCATTACCACACTGGGTCTCCTGCTGTGTTTGTGCAGTAATACATTTGTGCAGACCTCATTGTCTCCTTTCAACCACACAAAGCTCCACCCTCTATCCCCCATGGTGGGAAGTTAAGGGCAAGAGTGGAAACAGGTGTTTGTACTGCTTCTGCCCCCCTCTTCTCTTTCCCATTGTCTGCTGATTACAGAGGGCTTTCGTTATCCCCCTTCTTGGTCCATTCTCTCGATTTATTGAGACTTCCCCCTCTCCTGTGACCTACAATGGTAGAACTGTTGTGGAACAAAAAAGAAGGGCTAAAAAAGAGATTAGTTTGGTTATCTCAAAGTATCTGCCTGCCTACTTAAGGTTAATCATAGTGATTAAAAGGAGTAATGTCTAACTATGTCTGAGAAAACAAGGGGGCACGTGCTTAAAGAACTAAAGCAAAGGGGCATCCCTGGTGGCACAAGGGGTTAAGTTCCACACTACGAAGCATCCACAACCACTGCAGCATAAATTCAACCGTTGGCCAGGGAGGGAACCCACATGGCGCAGCAGACCTCTCCTGTCTCCCAGCTGCTCCCCTCAGCAGTGTGTTTCAGTCGATCTTCCTGTTTTGTTCCCCGCTCTGTCTCTGGTGAATCCTTTCACCCACCACAACTCTGACCTGTACCCCAGTTTTGTATGCATAAATAAATATTTTTTTAAAAAATAACTGAAGCAAAGATTCTTGAAAGTATTGCTCTGGCTAAGGGATTAGAGTAAGAAGCAAAGAGCAGGACTGTTGCTTTCTTACAGGTCCTGTGTACTATAATCTGCTACTTCATAGCCCAGTGCATTTCCTTACACCGTATGTGCCATGGGTTCTCAAGAAGAGGTTCCAGCCACTCAGTCTCCTTACCACTGGTTCTCACAGTGAGTTTCCTTGGGTGAAGCAAGCTTACACTTCAGCTAACCCAGCATCCATTTGTCTTCTTTTTGATGAACATTGTCCTTCACACATTTTGGGAAGCTATCTAGACTCCTAAAGTCCTTTATGTGGTCAATACAAATATTAATTTTCTTGTCAACAGTCTTGCCCTTAACTAGTTCAACATTATAGATCCTCCCAGTTTTGCCAAGATAACCTTTGTGGGCAAATATTACTGGCTTTGATCTTGGTGTTTCCATCTGTAAAATGATGGTAATACAGCGCTCTCAGTGCATGATGTTAGAGAGACAAAGGTGTGTCAAGACTAAGTTCTTTTACAAAAGTTCCATGAGTGTTTGACTAACTTTTCACGTTTTTGGAACCAATAATTTACCAAAATACGTTGAAGTGTTTTTTCATTGTTTTTTTCTTTGGTAAAGAAGGACAATTTTTAAAAGTCACATTTAGGCATTCCTTATTTCATAATATATTCTTTTTATTGTATTTGCATTGTTAACCTTTTTCAGTTGTCTTGTTTTCTCTTTCAGAAATAAACTTTTTTCTTATACAAAAATAAATTAAATCCTCCATTAATTTCCTAATCATTGTCCTACTGAATCCTATTTTGCTTTAAGTCTGCTTATTGCATCACTAATTTAAGTCTTTATTCTCCTCTTTTATTTATGCAGATTTCAATTCTGCTATTACATTTTTAGTTTCCTACTAAAGGTCATATTATTTTTTATCTCCACAGCTTCCTTTTCATTTCACATTTTATATTAAATGGTTACTTGCGCTTTTCATAAAGTCTACAATTCCTGTCTAACTCGATACAGAAAGTTTTAAAAAAGTGTTTCAATTTTCCTGTGGTAAATCTTTTTCAAATACTTTTTCCCCACATCTTCTATATTACATTCCTTTTATTTTTTATTTTTATTTTTTTAAAGATTTATTTTATTTATGCACACAAGAGCTGGGGTACAGGCCAGAGTTGCGGGAGGTGAGAGGATTCCCCAGAAACAGTGGGGAGCAGAACAGGCAGAATAACTGAAACACACTGCTGAGGGGAGCAGCGGGTGAGGCAGGAGAGGTCTGCTTGTGCCATGTGGGTCCCCTCCCTGGCCGGCAGCAGGGATCGAACTCATGCTGCAGTGGTTGTGGTTTGCTTCATAGTGCATTACTTAACCCACTGCGCCACCAGGGAGGCCCTGCATTCCTTTTAATGAGGTCCATAGACCTCCATTTCTTGGGGTACTTTTCTACTCTCTTCCCTCTCTATTCTCATCTTAGAATAGAAAGTGCTTTATCCAGGCCAGATGTTGGCCATAAATGGGACAGAGGCTGTGAGAACTGTTCACTGGCCACCTGGTTGCTATTAGAACCTGATTCTCAGATATGAAGCTTCAGTTGGCGGCTGATGGATAAAATTTCACTACCTCAGTTGAGTGAACTTCAGAGCCTCGGAAAGAAGCTACCACCTATGAAGATACTCAGTTTCAACAAGTACTAAAGCTTAGCACTCATTCGTAACTTGGGTTTCCAATGTTCTTGCTGGCCATCCTTCCCTGTCACGCTTGAGGTGGGACTACACTCCTTTTTGGTTTGATACCAGCTAGAGGAGCCTCACTGGCTGGATTCTATAGTGTAGCTGTGACCTCTTTCACATTTATTTTTAAAGATTTATTTATTTATGCATACAGGGACATAGGTACAGGCCAGAGATGTGGAGGGTTAGAAGATTCACCAAGGACAGAGTAGGGGACAGAACAGGCAGATTGACTGAAATACACTTCTGAGGGGAGCAGCAGGTGAGACAAAAGAGGTCTGCTGAGCCATGTGGGTCACCTCCCTGTCCGGGGATTGAACTTGTGCTGCAGTGGCTACAGATAGCTTCATAGTATGGTGCTTAACCCCTTGTGCCACCAGGAGGCCCCCTCTTTCACATTTTGATGCAGTAACAGAAACATATTTATCCTCAGTAACCCCTTGCCCCCGGCCCATCCTTTCCTTTTAAGGAATTTCTCTCTTTTAACAAAGAGAAATAAATTCACACAGCCATTTAAAAATGTAGAGAATATTATAAAAAATATTTAAGTTAGGTAAAATGTGTTATTTTTCTCTACATGATTTAAAAATTTATATCTAAAACTCACTTAAAAAAGTCACTTCTAAAAGTCACTTAAAAATCAACAGGAAAAATTAAATTTCTTAGAAACTTTATTACCTTGTTCTCAGTGGTTCATTGTTTGTTCAAGTACCAATAAAGAGTTACTAAATGAGGAATATATGAAACACTTACTTTGGTTCATGGTGTACATGGTTTACTCAATAACCGTGGTTTCCCTGGACTTCACCCAGAGATCCTTTCCTTGGTGCTCTCCTTGTCTCTGTATGGGATGTGGAGGGAGTGGGAGGAGGAATGGAGCTCCCTCCCAAAAGCTCTTATATGTTTCTTGGTTTCTGAGGCATAGCTGAGTGGAAAAAAAGAGAGAAGAGACAACGAAGGTTGTTCAATTTTAGGTTTCTTTGCCAATCTATTAAGACTCTTCTTTTGTCACCAATTGCCTACATTAGGTTTCAAGTACTTAACATTTTCCTATTTATACCCTGACTAATACCTGATATTATATTAACATACATATAAAGAGCTCAAGTTGATAACCATTATATGTTGATCTAATTTAGTGTTATATTCTCAGTGAGCAGATAGGACTATTGATATTGGTTATAATGTGAAAATATGTGCATAGTTTGACTTTCGTATTCCTCCTCACAGCAAAAGAAAATTTATTTTTATAAAGGAGTTTAAGTGTTGAAGAGCTATCTAACAATGGTGGAGGTCAAATTATACTTTTGTAACTTTTACTATATAGGGAGTAGATTTCTTTATAGTTCCTTATATAAAGCTGTATATCAAAATAGGAGTAACTAAGCATCCTGGTAAGATTTGGCTACAGAATGTTAAGGCACTAATTAATTAATAGATGAATATTAATATTTGGAATTCAAGTAGCTAACACTTGAATAATTCTAAAACAGTTAAAATATTAACTGATGGTGGTGATATTTACTGAATAACAGGTATTTTCATATGAGAAATTCCATCTTCATAAATTCCTTTCCTTCATTAAATTTAAAAATTTTCTTAACTGAAAAAGTATCACACTTTGTTTACATGTCATGCTGTTCCCATTTGGTTAAATGTATACCCTATGCATTGTTTGATACAAATATCGTGGGCTCTGCTTAAACAAAAATAGCAGTTCATAGTCAATCAAACACAGTAAAAATTTTCCCTTAGAGCCATTTAAAAACTGAACCAAAGCCCGTAGATCTTGCCTTATAACCTCAGAATGGCTCATTTAAACAGCTTCTGCTAACGCAGGAAAACTTTCAATGGGCCAAAGTCTTCTCTGACATTTTGCCAACAGACTTGGACATTTCCTGTAATTACTACATTTGGGTATTTTTCTGGAGTAATGCATGTGAAAGAATTTTAAAATTTTAAGTAAGTTGATATGATAATCGCTATATATTTTTTTTTTACATTTTTGAAATTATTACAGTTTATGAGTGCAACTGCTAATGGCTTTGGTTATTTTCTTTGTACAGACCTTGAAAGTTTTCCATGATTTTTATTCCTACCTCACATAATCCTCCTCTGGGGAATTCATTCATGCTAAACCCTAGAGTCTTTATCTCCAAGTAGAAATTTATAGACAGTACAAATCAACACCCTAACTCAGTGATAACAAAATATACATTACTTTGCTTGAGCCACATTTTAGTCACAGAGAAGTGCCAACTGTTTGTAGATAATTAACACCCAGAAATTTTCCAGAGTTTTGTTTTGCTCTTACTCGCTGCCCTACTACATTATTCAGTACACTATTATTTTGTAGTAACTGCTTCTCCTTAATAATCCACCTAAAAATTCATCAGGAAACAGTCAGCTCTAAAATAGCCTAGTTTTACTCCTCGCTGGAGGTGAAATTGGCTTCCCTATAAAGCAGTTTATGAAGCATTTTATTTAGTATTTTTTTAAAGATTTATTTATTTATTTATACATACAAGAGCTGGGGTACAGGCCAGAGTTGAGGGAGATGAGAGGATTCACCAGAGACAGAGTGTGGAGCAGAACAGGCAGACTGACTGAAACACTGCTGAGGGGAACAGTGGGTGAGGCAAGGGAGGTCTGCTACACCATATGGGTCCCCTCCCTGGCCAACAGTAGGGATCAAACTCGTGCTGCAGTGGCTGCGGTTTGCTTCATAGTGCGTTGCTTAACCCACTGTGCTACCAGGGAGGCCCCTGGTTATGAAGTATTTTAACAGAAAAATCACAATGAAGTAATTAGAAATAACAAACACAATGTGATCAACTTGTCTCAACGTAGGAGTGAAATGTGGGTGTGGGTGTGGTCTCCAGAAGTACCAAAGAGTAAATGAAGGAATAGAGAGCATGCCGACTGCTAAGTCATTGTCTTTCAGCTCTAGACTCACCCTTCTCCTCTTCCTTCTCATAGATAATCAAGCTGAGACTTCACCCTCCTTTTCTGCTTTGCCAACTTGAGCTATCTACTTTCCTAACCGTAGTGTGCTGCTAGAGGTAACAGGGAACCTCAAAGACGGAGAAGGGATTTAACCAAGGTCCTGGCTACTTCCTGTGGATATCCCGGCTTCCTCTTGTTTTTATGGGTGTCATCCTAGGAGTAGTTTTTCACCTCCTCAAGACCAGCTCCTTCTCATTGAAAATACTGATCCGGGGATCAGTTTTTGTGGAACTTGCAGAACCAACTTCCTTCTGCACTTACATGTTACATTGGGGTTATGGAGAGGTTATTATTTCAATATATTTATCCAATAACTTAACAGTTGTTGTTTTTTTTAAGTTTGAAATGGTCATACATCAAAACTAGCAGGCAACTATAAATTAGAGACATTCAGCAGGAGAGGAGGAGGGATTAGAACAGGGAAAGAGTACAAGAGACCATGGTGCTGGTTCATGAATGAATTGGTAGTAGAAATTTTATAGGGCATACACCTGAGAGGAGAAACCAAACATTGTACACAAATGAACAATGATGCAAAAAACATACATATATATAATTTTTTTAAAAATTGAATTAGATACACTAATTTCTGGTCAATTATTATCTTTCATGTGACAGTGGGACACTATAGGAGATAAAGGAGACTAGTTGTAGCTGTAATTCTTGCTGCCTTTAAAATTAAGTGGAACAAAACATTGTCGATTTAAATAAATAAATAAAAAGTAATACATTTTTTAAATGTGCTAATGCAATTTATTTTGATTAAATTTTCTTCAGTTAAAAAATGTTTCACTGAAGGGCCTCCCTGGTGGCGCAGTGGGTTAAGCAACACACTATGAAGCAAACCGCAGCCACTGCAGCACGAGTTCGATCCCTGTCGCCGGCCAGGGAGGGGACCCACATGGTGC
>JAGFMF010011608.1:7056099-7097444 GCA_019455555.1 Galemys pyrenaicus | reverse complement strand
GGCAGCAGGGATCGAACTCATGCTGCAGTGACTGCGGTTTGCTTCATAGTGTGTTGCTTAACCCACTGCGCCACCAGGGAGGCCCCAGAGTGCTTTTTTTAATGACGAATTGAAAGAGTAACTAGAGTATGCCATGTAACTGAAAACAGCAATACTGTCTTTTCCTTGTATATAGGTAAAAGTTTTATGCTTAAGAATAAAGTATCCTTAAATATCTACTTTTTCTTTCTTTATTTCTAAAAAAAAAAATTTAACTTTTTTTATTTATGCATACAAGAACAGGGGTACAGGCCAGAGTCATGGGAGGTGAGAGGATTCACCAGAGACAGAGTGGGGAGCAGAACAGGCAGATCTACTGAAATACACAGATGAGGGAGCAGCGGGTAAGGCAGGAGAGGTCTGCCTTGCCATGTGGGTCCCCTCCCTGGCCGGGAATCCAATGCACGCTGCTGTGCTGCAGATGTTTCACAGTGTGACACTCAACCCGCTGCACCACCAGGGAGGCCCTATTTCTTTATTTTTTAAAAGATTTTATTTATGCATACAAGAGCTGAGGTACAGGCCAGAGGCACGGGGTAGGTCAGAGGATTCACCAGAGACAGAATGGGGAGCAGAACAGGTGGATCTGCTGAAATACATAATAGACCAAGTAAAATCCATATGATACCTATATAGATTTCACCGTGTGTGTGTGTGTGTGTGTGTGTGTGAACACACGCGCTCATTGTATGATAGAAAAGATATAGCAGAAACGATGGGCCTTGGAGAATACACCTTTCTGGACTATTCTCGTGTGACAGCTCTTGTGTCAGGGAGAATGGATGAATAGAGCTTTCATAGAAGACTGATTTCATTCACTTGAACACCAGAGCCAACAGGCACCTAGGGTATACAGATATAGAGAGATTGTGAGACTGTGCTCCTCCACAATCATGAGTATCTAGTTAGTTCTTGAATATAAGATAACTTGCCTTGGAGGTGTCATCATTGTCTTTGTTTATGAAATGAGCCAGAAAATGAAAACCTCTTTAACTAAAATGCTCCATTAAGACCGTAAAAGTAGTGCTATTAACCTAGTTTTTCCTCATCTTGGCAGGAGAACGGCTGCCCTATTAGTCCAGCGGATCCTCTCACCTCCCCACTTCAAAGCGCTTTAATTCTCACTGAACCCATCCTTTACATAAAGAATCATATATAATTTATATTACCTAATTATATATACAATAACTGTAAAGAATACACACGATGTAATTCCAATATTGGGGTACAACCTCTCCTTTCTTAGGAGGACCCTGGGGCATTTTTAAGATGTGACTATTCTGAACTGATCTGGTTCTTTTTCTGCCTGCCTCATAACACTCTTGCCTCTTTCATGTGTACTGACAAGTTTCTTTTTCTAGGTTCCTTGATCATACAATTTAATCTGAGTCTTCTGTGCTTATAGTCCAACTGTAGTTGGTATCTTTACACTAGTTCAGCATTTAAAAACTAAATATCTTGAGAAAATGGATGTTAAAACACTTACTGCAAAAAAGAATCCAACCACAGTTGGCATGGAAGGAGAAAACAGATGAAATACTAGATTTAAAAATTGAACACAATGATATTCCCTTTGCTATAATAAATATTGTTTATATTTCCTACTTATTACCTAGAATAGTAAACAAAAAAATTGCAGAAGTAAATTATCCCAGTGCCCAGTGCCATAAGTTTTCATTATCCTCTGACCCACCATATATTACAACTTATCACTTTATTAACTAGAATATGTGTTTGATTTTTTTGTTTATTTCTAACCTCCTCACCTATTTAGTCTTTTTGGGACATGATCCTTAATAGAAGTAACCAGAGCTTCTTTATTTTTGTTTACTGGCTTTTTTACATATTTGAAGACACTTTTAAGTGATAGATATGAAAGTATTACACAAGCACAGAAACCCAGATAAAACTCAGAATTACAATGTTGGAGTGGAACAAAGGTCCAGAAAAGGAACATTACAGGATATATTGGGAAAATGTTGAAAATAAAATCAAGACTCAGTGATGGATAGCTGAGGAGGACCTTGGGGGAGAATAATTTGGCTATGAAAGTTACTTCTGGCTTATTCATTAAGTTTTATTTCTTTTACTGTACACTTGACATGAAAAGTGACTTGGGATAAAAATCTCTTATTGTTTTTAGCTTTGCCTTCTCTTTTACTTTTTTATACTATTAATTGGTTTTGTTTAACATGCTTGCAACTATGTATGTTTTCAAATCTGTCCCATCTTCTTTGACACGCCTATTCCTTTTTGCTCACATTTCTTAGCTCATCTGCTACTAATGTTGCTGCCCTCTAGTCTCAGAGTTCGATGGTAGAAAAAAATTGACAATGTTTGTTTTAACATATAAGTTTAGTATTCTGAGTCTCAGAGATAGCATTTTTAAAAAAAGATTTTATTTGTGCATACAAGAGCTGGGTACAGGCCAGAGGCGGAGGGTGAAAGGATTCACCAGAGACAGAGCAGGGAGCAGAACAGGCAGATGGACTGAAATACACCACTGAGGGGAGCAGTGGGTGATGCAGGAGAGGTCTGAGGGGCCATGTGGTTCCCCTCCTGGCCAGAGATCAAACTTGCACTGCAGTGGCCATGGAAGCTCCACAGTGCAGTGCTCAACAGGTTGCGCCACCAAGTTGGCTTATCTTTGAATTATTTTATCTTTTATTTCTCTTTAAAATGGTTTTTTCCTGGTGTCCTTTTTAAAATTATTCTTTACTGAGTTAATATTGGTTTCTGTCACTGTTTCCATAATGGAGCTGTACAATACCCCTTCAGGTGTTGCTGCCACAGCATGCCCACCACCAAAGAACACGTACTCCACCACCGCACATCTTGTGTTCCTCTTCTTTGTTCTTGTCCCTCACTTCCTCACCCACACCTTTGGGTGACCCCATTCCAGTGTCAAGTATCAAGGGTTAGATTTTTAGTTTGTCTTTATCTGCCCCTCTTTGTGGTAGCTTTTCAATATTGCACATGTAAGTGACACCATTTGGCATTTGTCCTTCTCCTTCTGGTTCATTTTGTTTAGTATTATTCCTTCCAGCTCCATCCATATTGCTGGATTAACCATTTTGCTGGTTAAACAAGAGCTTAACATTTTTGATACCTAAGTAGTATTCCATCGCGTGTGTGTTTGTGACTGTGTGTGTACACTGTGTGTACATCTTCTTAATCCATTCATCTGTTTCAGAGAACATTTAGGTTGCTTCTGACAGTTTCTTAGCTCATGCATTTTCTGTATTGATACAGATGTTCTATATCTTATTTTTCATTTTTAATAGTTATCATAATACCATAAGTGTAAACATTTCTGTAAGACATCAATAGAGAAGTAATAGCTACACCCTCCCATTGTAAAATAAAAGCTTCATACTTCTCTCAATTGCTTCCTTTATATTTCTTTAACATTTCCCTAGTATCATTGTTTACTTCTTTTTATCATGCTGTACTTTGTCCTATCTTCAGTTATTTATTATGGCTTATTTCTTAGTTGGCCTAATTTTTCAAGGATTTTTTTTATTTTCCTTTTTCTTTTTTTCCAGGGAGGCGATGGGAGTAGTGTTTTTCTTCTTATTTCTCACATTTATAAGAGTGTCTTTTGATTTCCCAAGCTTGTGAATGACCACAGATCATTTTCAGGAAATCTCTTACCTTCAAAACTCCAGAGATTTTTTTTCCCCCAAGTAATTGAACTAAAGCCTGACACTAACTTTCTCTGGTGTAGACAGTTTTTATTGTATGTATGATCTAAGATATTTTCTCTGTAGTCTTTACTCCCAGTCTTTTCTGACTGTATGAGCCATGTGTTCTCATACAGCTTCTGCGCTGGTGCCCCTTTGTGGTCTCTGCAGTAGTCCAGACCACAAATGTATTCTTTCCATTGAATCATGAATAGTTTTGGAATCATAGTTTACAGGCCACTTTCTTGTATTAGTCTTATCCTATTGCTTTAGCCTTTGCTAGAGTTTACCTGAGTTTGAATCCTAGCTCTGTTGATTGTTAGTTGTGGGACTTTGGTTACATTGTTTAACATCTCAAAACTTCGCTTTTCCTTGCATGTAAAATGGGTATAGTATGTACATGCAACATGTCCATTTTGGGATTGCTTGAAATATTAGATGAGATATGGGAGCAGGGTGCCTTTTTGACGTTATCAAAGAACTGCCAGGTTCTTGTAAGGGGTAATTACAAAGTAATTGTTCATGCTAATGCTATCCGTTGTAATGGCTACTATAGGAATGGAGAATTAAACAGTTACAACAGAGACTTGTTTGTCTAATAAAATTTAGCCAAGGTAATTTCAATGTGGGATTCTGGCTAGGTTGAAATAATAACTAAAATACCTCGTGCTATAGGGTATAATGGTGTGTCAGTTCATTTCCAAATAGGAGACTAACCGCTGTATCTAAAAATATACAATAGCAACACATTTGAACCAGCACAGGAACATGAATGCAATGATGTAAACGGTATGCTATTTCAGACTAAGACTGGAGGTAATAGTTGCAAGGCAGCCTCATCTTCCTGTTCATGACGCATTAGCAGAAAGGGACCCTTCATGTTCCCACAACAGAGCATAGCATGTCCACTTTACTTCTTCCTGGAAAAACGCCACCAGACAAATCTGTTTGCTATTCCAAAATGATATGGACATCTTCCCAGAATTGATTTCAGAGAAGTGAACCAAGCATATTCTTGGATTTTAAAGGATAATTTTCTCCAGTTTGTCATGACCAGATTTTAAGGAGACTGTTAAAAAAGTCTGCTGGGGGGTAAAAATTCTTCCTGGAGAACTCTCAGTTTTGAATTACTTCATCTAAAAGAAACCCTACTAGCATATGTGTGCTGGCCTAGATTTCATTCGGTAAGGCTTTCCTCCTTGTGCATTTTTCCTGGAGAAACAAAATTAGGAGCAATGTAGATTCCAGCTATTGTGTGCCTCTGCCCTGTGTCAGACCTTATGAGTAACCTTTAATGGAGTCTTGCTTTACAGCTTTAAAATTGTAGCGAGAGTGACGTGATTAGAATTATAAGTGTATGGAATTATTTTTTTCAGTAAAAATATTGCCTTCTTCCTTTCTTGCAGAAATTTAAAGTCATCTTTGAATGTTCACACTCCAAGATGGCTTATTTAAAAATGCTTCTGGTGTATTCTTCCTAATTTTATTGTTATCTTTGATGATTAATTTACTTCTTATATCTTTGTGAGGATCCAGCATTCTTTTGGGAAACTAAAAATATTCCATAAAATAATATGGGTGATACCTTAGTGCATGAGTGAAAGTATATACTCATTTTTGAATGAACATCTAAGAAAGGAGTAGGGAAGAGAATATAAAATGAAAGCATTGGGTAGATGAGCTGGTACAAAATGACCACTTCCACTTGATACTAAATGATAATAAGTGATATAGGTAAATTTTAAAAAAAATTTATTTATTTATGCATACAAGAACTGGGGTATAGGCTAGTGGTCTGGGGGTGAGAGGATTCACCAGAGATGGAGTGGGGAACAGAACAGGCAGATTGACCGAAGTACACAGTGGACTAGACAGGAGAGGTCTGCTGTGCCATGTGGGTCACCTCCTTGGCTGGGGATTGAATTTGTGCTACAGTGGCTGCAGATGCTTCAGAGTGCAGTGCTTAACCCCTTGGGCCACCAGGAAGGCCCAGGTAAACATTTTAATGTTAAATTTCCAAATTTATACAAATAAATAAAATTACTCAATACATAACTACTGTAAAAAAATTAAAGCATTTTAAAAATGTGCACTGTATCAACATTGAAAATTATATTATGAAAACCACTACACTTGCTGCTGCAATGGAGCTTACAAATAAAACAACATTTGTATTTGATAGATGCCTTAGACACTAACCCTGCAGAATGATCATTCCTCGTTGGAAACTGGCAATCCAGAAAAAGAAATGCTGAAAAAAAATACACACTTATTTAGAAAAACCTTTTCCTTGGGTCTTCAAAGGGATCCAGAAAAAAAAAAGGTCAATAACAGCAGAACTGTTAAGGCATACGTTTTTCCAAAAAACAAAGAATAAAGAAATTCTTCAAGTGAAAGTATGGCAGAGAGCACAGACCATTTCTGAAAGAGCTAATAAGGTTTGGGGTACCAGGTGCCGGTGGCCATTTTTATTAGAAAAAAGATGGCAGCTGGGAGTGGAGTGATAATGAATTTGATGAAAGGAGTGAGGAAAAGAAAGTAGCAACCCCAAAACTCAGAATCATTATCAGATTCTCAGCTCTTTCTAACAACTGATCCAGTGGGTACTTTACCCTAAGTTCCTGAACAAATGTGTTCATCTACCACAGCCAACTAGACAGATGCTTACACAACCAACTCGAGTCTCTCCCACCCAACCCCACTGCTAAACCAGCAAAAACAGCCCAGATTCTTTAGAAAGTTTTTCATCGGAATCTGAGATCACTTTCAGTCTAGTACTAAGATTAAGGAATGAAAAAGAAACAGAACAAAAAAAGCTCAGTGCTTTTCAATTTGAATTTACTGCTAGGAGAGAGACAGTGGAGGGCATCTCTCAGAAGCTCTGCTGGCCTGGTCAATGGAAGGCATGTAGTGGTAGTAGCAGCTTATTAGCAGAAAATCATAGAAGAACATCAGTCAAATGGATTTGTCACTTTCAAACTGACACCTGTTGTTGAAGGCTTGGGCATTTCTGATGATTAGAAAAACCAGTGGATTGGCCTTGCTCAGCAGCAGCTCAGCACAGCCCCAGAAGATGTGGTCTGAGCAGACTCTACCCAGGAATGCCTCTGTCGCTTTTCTTGGGCTAAACCCACAGAAGCCAAAGACCCCAGCAGCAAACCTTCCAGTTGGGCCCTGCAGAGAGGCTTTCTTTATGTTCTTCCTGCCATCATCCCTCTTTTATTCATAGGGAAAGAAAAGTTGGCTCACCATTGGCCAGCAGCATCCCTTTGGAGAGTTGTTAGTAGACTTACGCCCATGTCCCCTGTCTCCTACATTTAACAAATGGCCCACATACCTCAAGGCCCAACAGGAAGGTCCGTTGACTCATCTTGCCTTATTTCCACGATGGCACTGGGTGAAAAGTGGCAGCTGAAATGGACTTTGTCATCCCGCCTGTTTCCCATACCTGCCAGGGCCAGGGAGCAACAGGAAGGGGATTGTTCAGCTGGAACCCAGAGAATTTAATTTAGTGGGTTGCGTTTGGTCAATTGGATTTTGTTTTAACATCTGATGCGAAGTCTGGCAACCTTTGCTCGATAAAGCCCAGCGTCGGTAGATGCAGCCTGAGCTGTGTTCTTGTGTTTGAGATGGCTGCTGAAGCTGCTCTAAGGCACCCGTGTCCATCGCTCCCTCCAGAAAGGATCTCTGGCCTTAACTTCCACTGGCACAGACGTGTGACAGTATTCAAGCATCCACTGCAGGTGGATACTTCACAGTGAAACTTCAGACAATCCGGGAAAACAAATAATGGTTTGTAAAAGTGAGTTTTCCCAGGGACAGAAAATCAGCACTCATATCATTGTGAAAGTATTTATTTTCAAATTTTAAAAAGTATGAAATTGAAAGAAAACTGCTTTACAAAAAGGTAGGAGCCTTCTGGTTTTAAATTTCTCTTTTATTATTGAGACCATCAGCAGCTTCCCCTTTCTTTCATGTTCTTTTACATGCTCATAAAAACCTGGATGCCTGTAAAATTGTCTGCTTCATTTCTCACCAGGATTATTTGCCTTATGAAATTGAAATGTCAGTAATTAGAGCTTGTATACCTCAGTACACTAGGATATCCCACAGGCTCTCTGAACTTGCATAAATGACTCTGGAGCATAGTTGTTGGGGGCACTTTAGGGAAATCTGCATTTTCCTATAAAACTCTCCTGGATTCTTTGGTGTACCAGGTACTCACCCAACAGATCATATTCCGTGTACACTACACAGTGCTGATGTGTAAGCACAGACTGAAAGAATCTGATAGTTTGTTTTCAACTAAGAGACCCTAAAGCATAATGTTTTAACTTTTAAAGAATTCAGAGATCAAAAGCTTGCCTTTCAATTGGATTAACTATTACTCACCCAAAGACAAATGCATGGGCAAGTTTTCTTTAATGACCTACACATATGCTATGGGAATGCCAAAATACCAACAATTTGCCTAGGGATTTTGTCGTTGGCTTCTGTTCTAAACATCCTTAGTTCAAAAGCCTCTGCCTGTGCTCTTTAAAAAGGATTGAGGAGAAGGAAGTCAATTATTGCCTGCTGTCCTCAAAGGAATTCTTTCTAATTGTGTTTTGAAATTAACCTCTAATGAAAAGTGAAAATGTATGCAGAACCATGGAAACAGAAGAAAAATAAAAACTGGTAGTAATTGCCTAAAGGAATAGAGGAAATATGTAAAGTAAGTGCACTCTTGAGGTTTATATGAATAAAATATGACAGTAGAATATGAAACAAGTGGCTTATGATACAACTGAGTAATAGTCAAAGGAATTCAGACCACTAAAATTTTTTTTTTGTTTTTTAGAAAGCATTTATTTCTTACCCTTTAATTGTTCTTTCATTTTCAATGCAGTAAAAATCATCACAAGCACTGCTTAATGATTGAAAATGACCTCAAGTTGCTGTTGAGCTGCTGTGAACTATGTTATAACAATTGCTAAGGAAAAGACACAAGAGGGTTACAAAGAAAGAGAGCAAAGACAATGTATGAAAATGATTAAAAGAATGTGACTATTTGCAGCAAACTAAAACTGTCCAAAAGTCAACTATTGAAAATTTTGATGATCTGATTGACATTTCTGAACACTCCTCCAAAATCTTTAAAGAAATATTTAATAAGAAAGCTATCAGAATTTCCATTTGATGTAGTAAACTATTCTGATACCAACTCTAAAGTGTTATTTGCCATATAAAAACTGTCTCTTCCATTATTTCATAGCTTATGCTTTCTCTTCAGTGTGTGTGATAACTCATAACAAACTGTTCTTTTCAGAGTTTTGGAAGAAGTGTACCTTAGTGACATATTAGTGGGTAAAACTAGTAGTTTAAGATAATTCTTACATACCAATCTATTTTTCATCAATTTTTTTAATAAATTAGGTAATATGTGTTGTCATAAGCAAACACTGATCTTTGAGAACAGTCATTCATTTAAATCGTCATTCATTTTTGAAATGTATTTGATTTCTTCCCAATGGCGTAGCCCCCATAGTTCTCCAGTATAGCACCTGCAAACATCACAAAATTCTCTTGTGCTCTTCCCTCTCCTGTTTTAATACCCTCCCTCTCCCTTTGCTGTATGCTTCAGACCACAGTTTAATGAAGAGGCTTTCCTTATTCTAGTGTACACTCTTTACTCCTTTGTCATTGATTAGTTGGCCATAAATGTGTGGTTTTATTTCTGGACTTTCAGTCCAGTCCCATTGTTCTGTGTGTCTGTTTTTGGCCCAGTATCTTGGCTTTATAGTATTGTTTGAAGTTTGGGAGCAAGAGCCTCCATTCCTCCCCATTTTAGAGAGAAATATTTGTTCCATCTCTTTGAAGATTGAGATTTTTGTTGGAATTGCATTGAACTGCTCTTGGTGGAACTGGTGGCTAGTGTCATGGCCCTGTCCACTGTGAGAGTCTGGAAGGCTAAATGGTATTCTGTCCCTCCAGGTCAGCCAAAAGGAAAAAAAAAAAAAGATTTGTGGATCAGGCCTCTGTCCACTGTGAGGCCCTAAGTGCTAGCTCTGGTGCCAGGAATGCTCACCTCGGAGTACCCAGGGTCTCAGATGACGGCTAGGATGCTGGGAGCCCTGGACTGCACCCAGTCTGCTGGGAGGTGTCCTTCAGTAGCCAGGCGGGTGTCCTTCCTGGTACAGCCAAGTGCTCGAAGAAAATAGGATCTCTCTCCCACTCTTGAACTCCTTGGAGAAGTCCTGGTTTGAAAAGTCTAGGTTTTGCCAGGAGCGCATATCAGCCCTTTTTTATAGTTGTTTTTAGAAGCAAGGCTGATTCCATTAGCAGCCTTGTAGGGGAGTGATCTGGTTCACACTGACTTGCTCTTCAGGTAAGCCAGCAGCTTCTCCACTGTAGGAACAGCCAAAGGCCGGGACAGCTGCCATAGAATTTCTGCAGATTTCACCCCAGTGGTATTTGAGGTCACTGATCCCAGTTTCAGAACTCCTCTCTGCTCCCCTCAGGCTTCTGCAGCTATATAAATGCAAATGCAAACCAATGTAGACACCCCCGTGCGTGACCTCCCACCTGCACATGTCCTCATCCTGTGCACATGCGTACCCCAGTCTGACCCTTGCACCAGCCTCTCCTGCTGTCACGCCAGACCTGACAGCTGTGTACTATTGTGGCTGGTGGCAGACACCCATAATGGTGTAGAGCGGTTTAGGTGCTGCTACCTGTGCAGCCACAGGTGACCTGGTACTCATTTCCTGGCCTGGCCCACACCACCGAAGGTGTCTCTAACTTCCTGGGCACCAGAGTCTATCTCCTCTAGCCCAGGGGCAGTGTGCTGACACTGCCTGCCCTGGCAGCTGGCCCTGAGGCTAGAAGCTCTCCTAAGGACCTCAATAGGACTTGTAGCCACAATAGAACTCTCCCCTCTCCCCACCGGTGTGCTCATATGGGCCACCTAGTTCTAAGGCTGTGCCCCAGCAGCCTGAACCAAGGAGACACTACCCCTCCCCAGGCCATTACATACTCTGACACATGGGATCCTGCTAGACCTGGGGCCACAGTACACATACACCAGTATGCCCCAGCTATAAGCAAGTCTTCCCATATCAAGTCAGTCCAAAACTTGTGGAAGAGGAGGCTGCTCCTTGTCCCAAAAAAGGATTGCTATCCAAAACACATACAGAACTGGCACAACACAATTGAAATGAAAAGTATGGGGCCTCCCTGGTGGTGCAGTGGGTAGAGCACCGCACTGTGAAGCATCCGCAGCACAGCAGCTTAAGTTTGATCCCCAGCCAGGGAGGGGACCCACATGGCGCAGCAGACCTCTCCTGCCTCACCTGCTGCTCCCCTCAGCAGTGTACTTCAGTTCATCTGCCTGTTCTGCTACCCGTTCTGTCTCTGGTGAGTCCTCTCATCTCCCTTGCCTATGCCCTTGCCTGTGCATAGCCTAGCTCTTGTATGCATAAATAAATAAATATTTAAAAAATGATTTAAAAATTAGGCAGAGGTATTGTATAGACATATTTTCAAAGAAGAAATACTGATAGCCAGCAGGTTCACAAAAAGATACTCAACATCAAATGCAAATAGAAGTATGACCTATCAATTCATACCTGTGAGTATGACTGTTGTAGAAAAGAAAATAGATTACCAGTATTGGAAGGATGTGGAGAAAGACAATCCTTGTTCACTGCTGGTGGGAATGGACACTGGTCTAGCCTCTAGGGAAATCAATGGAGGTTTCTTAAAAAGTTAAAAATACAGGGACCTCCCTAGTGGTGCAGGGGGTTGAGTCACAGCACTGGGAAACAGTCTGCAGCACGAGTTCGATCCCTGGCCAGGGAGGGGACCCACATGGTGCAGAGGACCTGTCCTGTCTCCCCGCTGCTCCCCTCAGCCGTGTATTTCAGTTGATCTGCCTGTTGTGCTCCCCACTCTGTCTCTGGTGAATCCTCTCACCGCCCTCCTCCACACCTCTGGCCTGTACCCCAGTTCTTGTATGCATAAATAAATCTTTTTTTAAAAAGTTAAAAATACAACTACTGTATGATCCAGAAATTCCACTTTTTGGGTGTGTATCCAAAGAAATAAAAGCAGGATCTCAAAGAGTTCTCTACACTTGCATGTTCACTGCAGCATCACTCATAGTAACCAAGATGTGGAAGTAGCCTCAGTGTCCATGAACGTATGTGAATGCAGGAATGAATAAAAAAGAGTATGAGCTATATATGGAATAGCATATATATTTGGTTGCCAGAAAAAAGTCATCACATATTTTTTCTTGGACTTTTCCAGCATCCCAATATACACACATGGAATATTATATATATGGAATGTGGAATATTATTCAACATAAGAAAGAAAGCAATCCTACCATTTGTGACAACACAGTCAGAGAGGAAAGAGAGACAAATATTGTATGATCTCATGTGTGGAATCTCAGTACTTTTTCGAACTGGATGATTCACTTCAGAGGGATGCTGCCAGTAGAGCACTTGCAAGTCAAGAGTTAATTATCCCTCTGGGAAGTTACCTAGACAAAATAGTGGCAGCGTCATTTTGGAGAGAACCCCACAGCCACCTGAGAAATACCTACTCTAACCTTTTGATGGCAAGTCCTTAAGCAATGAAAAGTCTCAGATGCCACCCCCAAAATTATAGGTAGCTGTATATTCAAGAGGGAGGCAAATAAATGTCTGGTTTCCATACAAGTATCTAGTGCTTAAGACATACATGATATCCCTGAAAAGAAAATGTTGTATGGAACCTTTGGCCCTTTCATCAGTTTGGGGTGCACAGACCGATAACGTCTAGTGTGGTCTCATAGCCAGCTAATGAACATTGACTTCCCCAGTTCAGTTAAAATGACTGAATCCAAATCTTTTGGGGAGAAGGGATGGTGTGAGGACAGTCAGCAGAAGCAGTCATTTTTCTACTAGCAGCTGATGGAATTGCTGTAACCCCGAGAATGACTGAGCAAAGAGTGATCTAGAGTAGGCACCCACAGGTGGTGCTAGATGGTTTGCAATGGAAGGTGCAGGAATGGGGGCCATGCCCTACTATTTCCAATAAATTTCTTAGTACAGTTAAGACAAATTATGATCAAATTGTGGCCAGAGGAGTCTGATAGAGGATGACAGACCTAGCTGTAAGTTAAATTTTGCAGCCATTTGAAGGGGACACACCAAGTCATTTCTTGTCCTTGAGAAAAGTGCCAGGATTGATTCTAGGTTGTGTCTCTGTCTCTAAATCTTCCTCTCCTTTCTCCTTACACAGCCTCTTCTTTATCTTTATAACATTATTGGAGTTAGGCCCCACTCCGAATCCAGAGTGAGTTCATCTCAAAATTCATAACTGTGCTTTCAAAGAACTTTTTTCTAGTTAGGCCACATTTCAGTTCCTGATAACACGTGGATTTTCAGGGAACACAATGCAACTGCGTAGACCCAGAAAGTGTGTAAGAAAAAATAACTCCTTTAGACACAGTCACATTCAGTGATCAAACCACCTTGCTGAGATGTGTGGACCAACAGGAGATGAGAGGTAAAATTAAATTTTTTTTTAAAAAAAATTATTTATCTGTGCATACAGGAGCTGGGGTACAGGCCAGAGTCAGGGAGGTGAGAGGATTCACCAGAGACAGGGCGGGAAGCAGAACAGGTAGATTGACCAAAATATGCTGCTGAGGGGAGCAGTGGGCGAGGCAGCAGAGGTCTCCTACGCCATGTGAGTCCCCTTACTGGCCAGGGATGCTTCGCGGTGTGGCGCTCAATCCACTGCATCACCAAGGAAGCCCCCAGAATATTTTGATTTTTGAAGAGTTTGGTTAAATAATGCTACTTCGGCTTAATGTTAAGTTAAGAGCTTAAGCATTTAGGCAACCTTTGTGAATGTTGAGTACCATTTAGCCAAACTTGAATCGTCTGAGAAAGGAGTAAGATTTCTCCTAAGGGGAGAGTTACCACTTTTAAATATCAAGCTGAGATGCCTCTCAAGTCAGGACAGATGTCTTCTTGCTCTTCCGTATCCATGTGTGAAGAGAAGAGTATTGGGCCCTTTCCATCTTGGTAGTCAGAGTCTAGCTGTCCCTCTTCCAGGTGAGCTATGAGACCAGAGGCCTCCATGGATCAGACACTCCCTTTCTTAAAGATCAAATAATAGCAAGCTACTCCCTGCTTTTGAAAAGGTGTTCCCTTATGGAGTGGTGTCATAGAGGTGCTATATACAAACTCCAAGGGATACCTCTGGATGAAGGCTGTTTTCCCTTGTTAGAGGCAAAGTCAGCAAAATAGTCCCAGAAAGTTTAGTTCAGTGGAATCACTAAGTTTCGGGGGCCCATACTATTAGCATTTCTCTTTGTGGAACTCCTATTACCAGAGGGACCTCTCTCTGGCACTGTGGACAGGGATAGATAAGCATATGGCACATTCATTACTACTGCACCCTCAGATAAGCATCTACAGCAACAGAATATGGAGATGACCAAATGGGCAAAATCATGAGGTCATATTAACTTCCTATTACTACTTTGGGATTTTCCAAGACCCCTTTTATAGACTTGTTGGAAAAATACAATCAAGTCTCCACCCTGTCCTGTCACATTGACATGTGACATTGACAAGGCAACCAAATTCAACTGGGAAAATTCCACAGAAGTTTGAGTCCCTCCATGTGCTGAGGTTTTCCAGCATACTACCACAGGTGCATACTGGCTCTGAAAACCTTTAGGGACAGGGGATCTTGGTGCCACCTCTCATCAACTTTTTTCCTAAAAGTAGCTGAGGTCAGATAAAAGGAGAAGGCAGGGAATCAGAAAGTGGCGTTGGAGAAAGAAGATCACACAGGTATGCCAGGAGCATTTATATTTAGTCTAGGTCATGCAGCAGCTGCTGACACAAACAAAACTTCTGATGTTTTCATTCCACCCCAAGTTCTCTATGGAGAGCAAGGTCACCCTTCTTGCCTTCAGTGTTTTCAGGTTTGAGGACCCCTGGACTGAGCAAAACAGCTACCTTCATTGAGGTTTGTGCCCTCAGACTAACTTGGGCTGGATGCAAACAGCAGAAACTTGTTAAGAAACTCCTTTGTAAGCTAGGGTTTTTTCTGCCACGTCTTCATGACATCGCTCCAGTTTTCACCCTTTTAACCTAAGGGCAGGAGGAAGTATAGAGGGCAGTGGTTCTGACCACAAGAAATTATCTAGATTCTTTGGATCAGATACTCATTTTCTGGTGACTCACTTCCATCAGCTTTGTAAGTCTAATCCAAGGCAGTTCTTATTTATGATTTCCCATAAGTGTTGACTTTTCCTAGAGAAGTCTTGGTGAGAGCATTAGAACTCCCTTAGAACAGCCACATCCTACTGAAAAAAAAAAAAAAAATTCTGTAAACTACTGTTTCTCTGAATGGATCTAAATTTGTCATGGTAAATGGTGCTGTGACACAGCCCAGCTCTTGACATGCTTCTTTGACAAAAATTACATGCCTGTCTCTTGTGTCTCAGGTGAATTGCTCAAAGTTATAATGATTTACCAGGCTTCTAACAACATCAATCATCAATTTCCCTCCTTTTTCTTTCAGTGTAGGGACATGTCTGCTAACTTGTCTGAAATCCCAGACTAAAGGGAGTATTATTCAGGGACTTTCAGAGAACTAGTTGGTAAGGGTGGGGTGTGTGTGTGTGTGTGTGTGTGTGTGTGTGTGTGTAGACAGAAAGACAGACGGATAGATAGATACATAGAGAGATATGTAGAGAGATACCTAAATAGATGGTGAGGAAAAACTGACTCACCCAGTTTTAGGGGATGGCATATCTAAAATCTGTAGGGTAGGGTGGGACCACAGACTGGAGGTGAAAGGAAGGCTGCTGTCTTGAGTCCAAAGTTACCTGGAGGCTGAATTCCTTCTTCCTTGGGGAACATCAGTTTTTTGGATTTTTCTTTTTCGGTAAGACCTTCAACTGATTACATGATGCTCACCCACATTATGGAGGATAATCTGCTTTACTCAAAATCTGTTAACTTCAATATTAACCATATCTTTAAAAAAAAAGACCTTCACGGCAACATCTGCCCCAGTAGCTGTCCAAAGTGGGCACGATGTCTTGCTGAGTTGACACATAAAGTTAACCATCATAGGAGCAGAAACATCTGCCCTACCCTTGAAGTCTTCAAACTCATTGTTACAATAGGACAGAACAGAGCCTGGCTGCCAGAATATTTCCTGGTCAGAGAATTATCAACAACCAAAACACAATTGGGTCTATAATCACCCTCCTCAATTTTTCCTCCTTTTACGGTTATTAAAATAAAGGGCCATTACATTAATTGCTTAGTTGACCATAAAACTTGGTCAAGACAATTGCTACTGAAGTTTATGAATTTCTCTCAAATTTAATTAAGTGGCCTTCAGCCCTCTTCTTCCAGGAAGCCATATTTTTATCAGCATCCCATCCTCATCACCTAACTGTCAACAACTCTGAAGGCTGTGAGATTTTTATCCTCTTGCACAGCTTGAGAGACAAAGTACTTTATTACTCTTGGCACAGTGTCTGAGTCCATCTGGCAAGTATCACAAAAATACTATAGATGGAAGATTTACAAACAGTGGAAATGTGTTTCTTGTAGTTTCCATGGTTAGAAAGTCAAGATCAAGGTACTTTTAGTGTCTGGTGAGAAATAAATTTTGGTGCATTGGTGACTGTCTTTTTCACTGTGTCCTCAGATGACAGAAGGAGCAAGGGAACTCTCTGAGGTCTATGTCTTTTTTTTTTTTTTAAAGATTTATTATGCATAAAGGAGCTGGGGTACAGGCCAGAGGCAGGGGTGTGAGAGGATTCACCAGAGACAGAGTCAGGAGCAGAACAGGAAGATCAACTGAAATACACTGCTGAGGGGAGCAGCGGGTGAGGCTTGAGAGGTCTGCTGCTCCAGGTGGGTCCCCTCCCTGGTCAGGGATTGAACTCGTGCTGCAGTGGTTGCAGAAGGTCCGTAGTGCAGTGCTCAACCCCTGCACCACCAGGGAGGCCCTCCGGGGTCTATTTTATAAAGGTCCTAATCCAAATTATGAAGGGTCCACCCTGATTACCAACCACTGCCTACAAGCCACACATTCAAATACTACCACCCTGGGGATTAGTTTTCAGCATATGACACCTATGGGAACAGCTTATCAGCAGGTTTGTGTAACTTTCTTGAGCTCCAGTTCCCAGAGTGATGACAGTAGGGCCAGTGAGGTCTGCATGTGTAGGGGTTTTCATTGTGTAAGAGAAATCTTTTCTTCAGGCCACCTGAATCTTCATTAATGAGCACTAAACACACTTGCCTTTTTACTCAAGAGGAGACACTATGTCTCCCAAGGCTCCTGGAACACATAGAAAATGCAAATGCTCCTTAGAAAATTGCCTAACACCAACAGCCAACTGAACTTTACCTCTTCCCGAAAGTGGAATGCTTTTTCATTTTTGAAGTAGGTGTATTCAAAAGCTACATTAGGAACGAATACTCATAACAGGAAAAAATCATCAATAATGATTAATAAAATAAAATTTCCTAATGTTTCTATTGTGAGTTAAGTATCTGTGCCTACTTTAGTGGCCTAAACTGGAAAATGACTTTTTCAAGAGATCACAAGAATCAAGAAAGAATAGGTTCAAAAACATGGAGGAAAGGAATGTGTGACGCAAGCAGATAACAGACATTGTGCCTTTGAGAGAGAGCAGACCTGAAATGTGGCAGAAATTGCAGAGTCTCAGCTCTGACACATAGGGTAGGGGCGAACTCTAGCAAACTTGAGGGTAAATAACATATATTTATCATTAGTCATTTGAAAGAAAGATTGATTGCTTTGCTTTTTAAAGATGTAGCTAGTTTCCAGCAGCTAAATGACATGGCCTCCGGATTTGGTTGTAATAAGTCAGTTTATGAAAAGTTTTGGCAGCTCCATCCTGACTTGTGTTTCAGATTACAACTTTAAAATCTCATACATCTGTTGAAAAAAATAACAGATACCAAAATATCCTCTCTTGTTCTTCTGAAGTTCCTTTTCAAACACATATCCACATCCAAATTATAGTGTGCACGTTTAGTACAATTTACAATGCCAAGAAAGACTTTGAATTAAGATCAATTTATATTTTATTACTATGAAATAGTAATGAAGTTTAAATGAATATTAAAGATGCACTGGAAGAGGATCTTTTGGTTTTTTGATCTTAGATCCTTCCTTTGCCTTTCTGAAGCAGGCAAAGTAAATGCTATTTTGATAATGAAATCAGATTCAGTTACTGGCCAGGCCCAATTTCCCTACCTGTTAATCCAGTGTCATAGTCACTACGTTAAGACCCTGAAAGTCAGTTTTGGCATAATTATTACTAAGTGTAGTATATACATCAAATGATTACCTCACCCATCATATGGATGCACCGTGTGTGATGACAAGTGTGTCAAATGTAAAAGGACTGTTGAAAATCTGCTTTGCATTAGAGCTTTATGGGCCACGAAAGTACAAACACAAATAAATTTTAAGGAATGACTACCTCATAGCAGTGTCACCAGCCCACAAATGAAACTTTTTTTGTAATTAAAAATATATTTTTATACTATAAATGCTAAGTGAACATCTTTGCCACAAATTATGAACTGGAATTTTCTCAAGATTCAAAGTGAATGTTTTCTACATATTTCTGAGGTTTTATAACGCACACAAACATTAAAACTAAGTCCATGATAACACACCTTTAAATTCCACACTTGGAAGATTTCCTTTGAAATGTATTTCACTACTTAGATTTCCCAAGATGTTTTGTGTTGACCTGCTTGTTCAGGAGAAAAATCTAAGAAATAAATACAAATTTTAGGTATAACCTACCTTTATTTTTTTTTAACTCAATAGCCCATTGCTCTAGAGAGATAATTATACTTCTCAAATTGATTACTGATACTCATGCAACCATAATTTCTTTAGAGTATAGATTTGGGCATGCTGTTGCCCTGCTCTTAAATTTGAATGGTCTCCTCTCTCTCTCTTTCTCTCTCTCTCTCTCTACACACACACACACACACACACAAACGTACACACACACCTGCAAACAGAGAAGCATAAACCCACCTCACGCTGCATCTTCTTTATACCTGGCGCTATCCTGGAATACATTCTATCGCCTCCTCCTTTGAATCCAAGCTTTTGATAGCTCCTCTAAAACTGCTCTTTCCAAAGGTTGGAAATGACCTCTGCATTCCTAATTCCAACAGTCATTTCTCCTGGGCCCATCCTCCTGCTTTATGGAGGTGGCACAGTGAGTGGGGCTGTCAAACCCAGCAGCTGCAACACAGAGGGTTGCAGCCAAGGCAGTCACTCTGGTGAGCCGGGTCGGTGGTGGCAGCGGAGCCCGGGCCCCCTGGGCCCTGTGTGCGGGACTCGTGGGGCATGAATGTAGAGGTTACGGGCATCCCCACCAGGCTCCCACTCAGGACTGGAGCCCTCTTGGGCTTACCAGAGAGGCCAGGAGCTCTATGATACAGCTGGGGGTACAGGAGTGCTGATGAGTGGCAAATACACACCCAGACAGGGTGGAGAGAAGAGAGTGGCAGAGGCACTCCAGATCAAGACCAGAGACCAATTTTGAGTTCTTTGTGTGTTTTTTAAAAGGCTAACTAGAATTCTGTATTGCGATTATTCCTCTTTTGTTTATGTGAGAGTTCTTTGTGTAGCTGTCAGGTGGTGCCACAAGCCCTCAGTGTGCTGGAATCATGTGGAAGCCAGTGCCCCTTGCTTCTGTGAAATCTTCACTGAGACTTTTATTTTTATTTTTTTTAAGATTTATTTATTTATGCATACAAGCACTGGAATAAAGGCCAGAATTGTGGGGGGTGAGAGGATTCACCAGAGACAGAGTGGGGAGCAGAACAGGCAAACTGACTGAAACACACTGCTGAGGGGATCAACGTGCAAGGCAGGAGAGGTCTGCTATGCCATGTGGGCCCCCTCCCTTGCCAGTGGCAGGGATTGAACTCTTGCTGCAGTGGCTGTGGTTTGATTCATAGTGTGTTGCTTAACCCACTGCGCCACCAGGGAGGCACCCTTTACTGAGACTTTTATTGCTAAGGCAGGAGCAGGGACTAAAATTCTGACAAGGGGTGTCTCCTGGAGCTCCACCTGGCTACTTTTATTCAACATTTACTGACTTCTTTTGAAAATAAAATGAAAACAAAAATAAAATGAAAAAATTTTGTTAAAGAAAGCCCCTGCCTTTAAAAGCTATTATGTTCTTTATATATATATTATATAACACATATATATATATTTCACTTTCAAGTACTTCACTTATCTCATTTTTTTTTATTGAGTTAACATTGGTTTCCAGCACTGTATATGATTTAGAGGTCTAGGATCTCACCCCTCACATGCACTACCACACCATGCCCACCTCCAAGGCATGCCTAGTATTGAAAGTAGCTATTGGATATGATTTCTTTCCTTGTTGTATGTCTTCAGATTACCTGATACTATGAAAATTAGATCACTTTGTCTATTTCCTAATTCCACAATTAAAAATAGGACTTTTTTATAATGTCACTCAATAAGGCAAAGTAACTTAAAATCTGGCCAAACATTTTGCTCATTCCTTCCTATTTTAGCACTTCTCTGTATTTAAATCCTGTTACAGCTTCTGAGCATACATAAAGAATGCTTAATTTAGATTGCTATTAGCTAATTCTGGAAAATATCTTCCTCTCAGTATCGTTTATTGTTTCAGCAATCCAGACCCACATAAATGTAACAACTCATTCATTCTAGAATCCTTTGCATTTCAGATATAATTTATATTGGTCTATAGGATTTTTATGAGAATCAAAGAATGTCAAGTGAGGATTGAGTAATTATCAAAGGAAAGAAGTTTGTCTTGGTTTCATAGTACAACTGTTCAAAAAATACATGAAACAATCAGCAATCACATTTTTCAGGTATACTTTTTCTGACTAGCCTCTCTAATTGGAGAATAACCTTAGGGAATGGCTCATTGTGGGCTCAATTTAGAGGGAGAAGAGCAATAGAGGATCAGGGGATAGGGATTCTGTACATGGGCAGTTCTATGGATACTGATGAGGAGGCACTGGAGAAATGCAGGTGGGTTGAAGCAGAAAGGGGCAGGTAAGCGGTAGGAAGTACATGTCTGGGGCATGGGTGGACCTCACTGCTTAGTCCACATGTCTGCCTTTGGCTGAAGTTATTAAGATAATGTTCCCATGATTTCCTCTGTTCTTCAATGTGCTAGTCAACTATCCTCATAATCAAAACATTTATTCTAATGCCTCATCTGAATTTTGTCATTTGTGCTGACCTTAGGGAAACTGACAAGCTATTCTTTGTCACACTTAAAAACTTGGCTTTGTATCTTTTGATTGAATACACCTCTTCCTTTTATTTTATTTTTTTACTCGTCCTCATACCAAGATTGAATTAAAATTTTTAAAAATTTCCTTCTAGCTTATGAACTAATAAGTAGAGGTATTTAGGACAGAAAGCAAATACATCTCTATTTCTGTTTATTTTACTGCTCTGTTTCCAGTTCAAGATACTTATTCATTCAGGTACAAGTCCACCAAAAAGGAATGGTAGTTCTATCTGTGAAAAAGTGATAATCCCAGCTTTTCTTGGACTAAGGACTGATGAGTGAATGGAAATATAAATATATCTGAATATTTATATAAATATAACTGTGATTTTAGGTTTTAACAGATACTTTGATTTTACTCTGACTTAACTCTTTCTAAGTGACCAAGTCATCTTTTCATGTTAGAGAATTTTAAAATACAAAGGAACTCAGTATACCGTGTTGTAAAGGCACAGTATATGCTTCTTTTTTTAAGTAGTGAATCTTATTTTTTTATTTTTTAAAGATTTATTTACTTATGCATACAAGCACTGGGGTACAGGCCAGCATTGTGGGGGGTGAGAGGATTCACCAGAGACAGAGTGGGGAGCAGAACAGGCAGATACACCGAAATACTCTGCTGAGGGGAGCAGCGGGTAAGGCAGGAGAGGTCTGCTGCGTCATGTGGGGCCCCTCCCTTCTGGGTCCCCTCCCGGGCCAGGGATCGAACTGGCACTGGTGTGCCCCGATGCTTCACGTGTGGCGCTCAACTTACTGCGCCACCAGGGAGGCCCTACACTGATGAGTTTGATATCACTGATTGAGAACTGGAACCTTGAAATACTATGACATTAGGTTGCATAGCATCTAAAAATAGCTGAATTATTTAAAAACTCAGTTTTTCAAATATGCAGGAAAAAAAACTACTATTTTTTTTACTTTATTATTCGGAGCTACTGATCTTGAGAAATACATTATTTTTGTCTCTCTCTACCTTGCCAGCTTCTTCTGTGTGTGTGTGTAAATATATATGAACAAATACTTCTGTAACATAAAGGTGCTAAATATACTATAAATCTTAAGTGTTTGTCAAGACAATATAAGGGGGTCTCCCTGGTGGCACAGTGGGTTAAGCGCAGCACTATGAAGCAAACTGTAGCCACCGCAGCACAAATTCAATCCCCACCACCGGCCTGGGAGATGATTCACATGATGTGGAAGACCTCTCCTGCTCCCTCAGCTATGTATTTCAGTCAATCTGCCTGTTCTGTTCCCCACTCTGTCTCTGGTGAATCCTTTCACTCCCCATGCCTCTGGCCTGTACCCTAGTTCTTGTATGTATGAATAAATAAGTCTTAAAAAAAAAGACAATATTAGATCTGAAAATAAGATGCATTAAATGCTTCCAATGCATTTTAACATATATGTGAATTCAGAGAAGCCAGAGGTTAAAAGGATTTCATGGTATAGTAAATTCTGGTCCTTCTTTGTCTAATAAGTAAACTTGTACTGTTTCTATGGAAACTGCATTTTGAGGAAACAATAGCTATTATTGTAAAGATTAAAATATCCATGGTATTGTATCGTCAGTAGAATGATTTACTCTCATGATAGACACACTTTGACTTTTAAAATAAACTTTGCATTCAGAGCACAACACTTATTTCATAGTTTAAAACTAAATTTTAAGGAGTTTACTTTGTTATTAAAATGAGTGGTAAACACAGTAGCTCTCCAAGCATCTGCTATATATTCCTTCTTTTTTTTTTTTTAAGATTTATTTATTTATGCATACAAGCACTGGGG
Organism: Galemys pyrenaicus; assembly: GCA_019455555.1. NCBI lineage: Eukaryota > Metazoa > Chordata > Mammalia > Eulipotyphla > Talpidae > Galemys > Galemys pyrenaicus. Next base: position 7,074,548 of record JAGFMF010011608.1, on the reverse strand, counting down.
TACAGGCCAGAATTGTGGCGGGTGAGAGGATTCACCAGAGACAGAGTGGGGAGCAGAACAGGCGGATGCAATGAAATACACCGCTGAGGGGAGCAGCGGGCGAGGCAGGAGAGGTCTGCTGTGCCATGTGGGTCCCCTCCCTGGCTGGGGATGGAACTCACGCTGCTGTGCAATGGATGCTTCACAGTGCAATGCTCAACTCAACTCGCTGTGCTACCAGGGAGGCCCCTCCCTAAAATAATTCTTAATGAACCACATGAATGAACAACTTGATGATCTAAAGTGGGATTGCTGTCTGCAGCTATTTAACTTTCATAATAGCATATAGTGCAAAAATATACTTTTATTTAGTGAAAAGGAGTTGCAAAAAAAGAACTCTGTTTTAGAAAATATTGGAAAATACAAACAAGAATGCAATCATTTCCAAGATATCCCAAACTGTTGGCAAAAATCTGTAACTTTGCATAGTTAAGATTTTATTGGATGTATTGTTCAGTATCCTGCTTTTTCTTGTTCACATTATATGGTGAAGGATTTTTTTACATCATAATGTTTAAGTGTAATGAGAAGCTGTATAGTTTTTCATTATATGTGTTATTTTAACTCATCTAACCACCAATTTTTATGTAAGTTATGATTGTATGAGAAAGATTGGGTACTATGTAAAACATCAGAATACAAGTGATGTAAGCAAGTTCAGTGACTTTTTGTTTCTGTCTTTTGTTGTTGTTGTTCTCTGCTTTCAATGTAAATTTTTAATTTTTTAAAATTTATTGACTGATGAAGTTGGGGTGTAGTCAGAGATTCAGTGGTGAGAGGATTCACCAGAGACAGAATGGGGAGCAGTAAAGATGGATTTACTGAAATACTCTGTTAAGGGGAGCAGTGGGGAAGACAAAGAGGTCTGCTGCACACTATGTATGTTAGCTCCCTGGCTGGGAATGGAGCTTAGTGGTGACAGTGCTGAGCCTTAACCCTTAGGCCATGAGGGAGGCTCCCTCTGCTTTAAATTTAGCACAAAGGGCAGGATGCCCAGGCACATTTGTTAAATGCATGAAAGAATGGTTACCTCACTTAAGTCTCAACACAGCTCTGGAAAACACTGTCCTTGCATTGGGATAATATCTTAGCTCATCGTTCACAAATTTTGCAAAAATATAATAGAAATGAATGGATTCTGTGCTCAAGATTGTTAAAATTTACTGATGAGTAATAGGATTTCATGCTATTATTCTACTTTTTACATATTTTGAAATTTGCAATGATAATTTTTTTAAAAAGAGCTATTATCTAAAGAATAATACATTAGTTGATTGTAACTAAAGTAAAGAAATTAACAACAATTTGGAAATTATCTTCATTTTCATACTTAATTTTTCACATGGAATAGCTATGCAAAGACTGCTACTGATTGTAATTGAATTTCTCCATCTGTTCCACATTTTGAAAAAGCAAACTCTTTATGTAGTGAAATCAAACAAGAATATTCTTCTTCAACAGGTCCAAATTTTTTGTGACTTTAATAGTTCAGTTTCCCCTGAGGGGAAAAGCAAGTATTTAATTCCTGCACGATTTATTCTGGCATAAGTAAGCAATATGTGTTGTTTACAATACTGTTTGACCTTACCCAAATTCCTTTCTTTCAGGAATGCACTCACTAGACAAGGGTTTTATGCTCCAACAGATATTTTCTCCTCAGATATGGTTGAATAGAGAGCTTGACTCACAGAGAGCTCAAAATCCAGTCTGTAAACTATGCCATTTCTTTGGATGATGTAGTTCACCCAGAGTGTTTAAACAAGTTAATTGAATGACAGTTTCTCCCGTTACTCATGTTCCACAGCATTATGAACAGAAATAATTACTGCACTTCTCTATTATTCATTTAAATAAGTGAAGTTTTAAAATATAAAGAACAAGCAAAATTGAAACAGCGTTTTAGCATGTGTGATTTCATTTGGTTTTTTGTAGTCAAAAGGCCCAAACTTAGGAGGAAGTAAATGACAAAAGTTTTAAAATCTTTCATATATATATATAATATATATAATTATATATATAATAATTTGCAGGCATATTATAGACCTAAGGCATATATCAGGGGAGGGGGAGGAAGAAGGGTCAACACAGGATAGGGAAGCACAAGGGACTATGGTGATGGTTCCTGTGTGCTGTGGTAGTATGAGAATTACGGGGACTACACCTGAGGGGAGAAATCAAACATTGTACAAAATGAACAATGATGTAAGGAAATAAAAATAAATAAAAATCAATCTAGCACATGTGCTTTCTTACAAAAAAGAAGTAAAATCTTTCCTATAGATTTTTGCTTAGTTATTAAACATTAAATAAACTCTATCCTATGTAAATTCAGAACAGAATACAGATTATTGCCAGTCATAGAACTTTCTTCTACAGTGTCGGTTCGGTGCATTGTTCAGTATTCAATGTAAGGCAAACAGCATTGGATTTGGTGAAGGGCACTCCTTAGAATACAAAATTAAAGAAGTAAAGTGGTAAAATTAATTAATTAAAATTTATCTCTTAAGGCATTTGGATCTCAAATCAATTTATTATGCACAACTTATTCCCAACTCAGAAAAAAGTGTACATTAAGTTCCAGATATAGATTTTGGAATTTCAGAACTATTAGTTCAATTTCCCAGCCAGAAACACAAAATTGAAAATTAAAAGATCTAAAATAGCATGTCTAGTTTCCAGCATCTTGGTTGTCTGCAACTTCCTCCACCATATAAGTGTAACCCACCTCTTTGTTGATGAAAAAAATGAGTTGGATGTCTCTAGTGTAGAAACCAGTAAATGATTTTAAGAACTTGCTGGGCAGGGAGGGTAAATATTTGATTATATGACTCAGAAAATAATAACTGAGAAAATAAAACAGTTATTTCAGGAAATAGCTGGGATTAACATGAGTTTTCTAGTGGCACCCGGAAGTATTTCCACCCAACCAAAGGAGAAAACAGAAACAAATTCCTAGTCAGTCCTTGAATGAGAAGACATAGGTATAATTAATTTTTTTAGTAAGAGAAGTTTCACTGGAAGGATGTTTTAGCCCCCCTTTGACCCACTACCCAGAGTAAACAGAACCTTAGAAATATGAGCCTGTTTTATTTTATTTGCAGCTTTTAGAACTTGATGCTATGAAAAGTAGTCATTCTGTCTGAAAGGCTTCAAGCGATCACCTCTAAACAAAGAGTCGGGTTGATGGTATAGGTGATGCTAGCTATAGAAATTCAAAATTGGAGTGGAGTTCAATGAGCTTCCTGTGATGTGTCAGAATAGAGTGAGCAAGTAAAGACTAAGACACATGTTTGAAAGAAATTTGGAAGATGCTGTGCATTGTATCATTAGCAACTATGTTTATTAATTTATTTTTATATTCAAAAGGCGGGTTTATTATAAAGTGGGAAGTCAGGACACTTGCACAGACACATGCGGGCAGAAAGAGCTGCCCCTGAAAGCCACAGGCTTGTTAAAGGAGACACCGGCATAGTCACAGGTGGGCAGGAGAGCTGCTGCAGAGCAGCTGTTTAAATGGTGAAACAACTTGTACTTCTTAGCTGTTTACAGTAATCAATCTGTAGCCATCATACTCTCCACTCTTCTTCGTTTTGTTCCTTCTCCAGGAGGCTGATCCCAAGGGGTACAGCTGCCACAGCCTCTGTTTCTAACTGGTTCGGTCAGTGGGACCAATAACATGTTTGGGAGGGGAAGAATGATGTGGGTGCATTTAGATGTTCTAGTCCCTTCCTGCTAGAAGGCATTAAGGTCACAGCTTATAGCTATTCTCTCTGCTTTTTGTAAAACTCCTTCTTCTTGCCCCTTCTACCACCACCCTCAAAATATAGCAGTCCAAAATGATACCATATGCCCAGTTGGACTGAAACATTAACTCCATGACAGAGGTTTTTTTAATTCAGTGAAGTCGAGTTGCACCAATTGTCCATTTAAATAATCTGTCTGTATGGGGATTACAATTGATGGCAAGTATATGTAAATTTTAAAAAATTATATTAATAAAAAAATTAAAAATAAATAAATAATCTGTCTGGTGCATACATTTGATGGGTCTTGGTGGAGAATTACTGAGCATTATTGCAAACTTAATTTGCCATTCCAGATGAGGAAAAGATCACTGCAGTCTGCAGCATAATACATAGCTATTTAAACATTAACCAAGATGATCAGAAAAAGTTTGACTCAGATGAAAGTGCATCTTCAGCACTTCGGCTCAAGGTCAGCTCTGCTGTGCTCTGTCATATATGTAGCCACTTACAGTCTTGATCTGCCGTGGAACAGCCGGCTTGTCCATTGTACTGACATGCATTATACTAAAGGCATCTGGTGGTTAGGAATTAAGAACCATTGTGCCTCAGTGAATCCCATGCATACCAGAGGGTAGATGCTAAACGTAGGAAGTTGCAGACCTCTTCACATTGGTGATGTTTCTAAAAGCCCAATGTCTGGGAGATTTCAGGTTATTTCTTGGAAAGTGAGAAAAGTTTGCTATACCTTCTATTGGGCCCATAAGAGGCATAATGTTTAGTGGGTCTTTTTTGCATTTGGGAGCACAATCCACCAGGTTTAACTTGTCAATTGGAGTGGGTTCCACATAAAAGCTTCCCCAGTAAGAACAGTTACTGGGGATATAGTTGATATTTAAATGTAATAATCTGAATAAGGCATCTGGCACATTTTAGTACCTCATTAAATTATTGCTTGAGGTAAGTCCCCTAAGGAAATGCATTCAATAGGGGTAGGGGGAGAAGAGTTGCAGTCAGAAAAAGAGGATATGTTGGTTTAAAAGCATAGGTTTTTTCATATCTCAATTTAAATAATGACCTTATTTTACTGCATTCTAAGTAGCTTTATCTATATTGTTGCATTTTTAAGATTTCTATCAAAAACCACGTTAGCTTTAAATTTGAAAATGTGTTGATGTCAGCTAAGAAATTGATTGCTACCATGCATGCAAAAATCAGCTCTTCTAAAGACAAATATTTTTGTGTAAGCTTCCAACCTATAGTCACTCTCCTATAGTTTTCACCTAGGTGGCTTATTCCAATCTTCTTGTTTTTATGCATTATCTAGTGGAACAATGCTTAAATGAATTGCAGAATACATTTTTTGGTCAAGTTGTTATCATCACTTATCCTACGAAAATATTATACATTTTCCCCTTCCTTTCTACAATATTTAGATATTAAAAGGAAGCTTATTGTGAGAAAAGATTGGGCAATTTAAAAATTGCGGTTTGCACTCTTTCTGACCATAAAAGAAGTAGCACTTTCTTTATTTTTGGTGGAGTCAACTGTCTCGTGGGTGGAGATTACATCAAGATTGATAGTCTCTGCTTGTGATATTCCATGTATAATTCTTTACAGCCTCACACCTTCATATTGTGTGAAGGAATAGTATGTTGAAGTCTGTAGATATTATTTTTCTTCCAGTATTATTTCTGAAATTTGAAGATGAGAAGACCAAAATATATATTTTTAAAAAGTCATTGGGAGGATTTGTTTATGAAGATGCTGAGGTCATAGCAAAATAGACAAGTTTTAGAAATATATATTCTTACATAAAAGGGCTTTAATAAATTGACAGACAACAGAGTCAAAAAATGGGAGGAGGGCTATAATACATCTCAGTGGCATAAGCCTCAAGAGTAGCAGAGAGCTTCTGCAGGAGGGTGAATGAAGAGCTAGGAGTAGAAATGGAAACCCAAGAAGACACCAGTCAAGCTCATACCTTATTTGCTCTGTATGAGAAAGAACGAACAGCTCTCACTGGAAAGGGCCACAGTAACGCAAACAGTATAAAGGGCCAAGCAGTTTTTTGATGAGACAAAAATGCAAGGTAATTACCCTAGAAGAGTTAGAAAATATGAAAGAGTTTTCTGGTCAAGACCAAGTGCTCTAAAGAGAAATAAGTGTGGGCGGATCTGATCAAATTTAGAACTGAACAGTATGGGATGGAGAAGGTTTGTCAAGATGAATGCTTCGTAATCATATTTTTAACTATGACTGATATAAACAGGGATACGACATGTGATAGCAAAGATTCATCTTTTGGAGGAAGAAGGGCAGCCAGAGTATTCATTTGGTGCAAATAGACTGCCCTGGTGGTGTGGAAGCTTATTAGCCAGGCATCCACAGGCTTGGGCTAATGTGACCAGCCATACCACTGGATCCCCACCGCTAAGGGAGATGTGATGGCACTCACAGGCTGGGAGTGGCTTTGAACCATATAAAGATTCACGTTGTCCCATTGGTTCCAAGCATTTTCACAATCTCTGTCAAGTCTTACTTCCTTTATGAAGCTTTTCTCACCCCCCAGACTGTAATGTTTTTATTTCCTATGGTACTTACTGTCTGTACTTTTCTTGTTACTTAACCACATGAGAGCTTGTCCTAGGAACTGTTTCATATATGTGGTTTATTGTTTCATGCATCCAGTAATTTATGAAAATGCAGACACTCTATTTTATCTTTAGGGTGCACTTCTCCCAAATTGAATGTTGAGGTCTATAAACAGCAACTCAACTGGTTTTTGCTTTTCCCCTTAATGAGAGAAATTTAATCTGCTTAGTTCCAGGTATTTTGAGATAAGTATGGATTTTCTATTCATTGGTATATTCAGCAGTCATGGTGTATGGGTAAGAAGTTATGTCATAAAACATAAAAGCTTAAATTTAAAACAAAGTATTACCTCATATAGCTGTTAATGGAACACTTCATCTTAAAAAGGTTATTCAGATATTCAATAGCTGCTATTGATTCCAAAGCCCACAATAAATACAATGGGAGACAAAACTGAAGACACAGTTGCCTGTTTCAGAAAACTTTCAATATAGTAATAGTAATTCCTACAAATAGATGTTTTGTATATATACTTACAGCAATGGTAGATACATAAAATGATGTGATTAGTATGTGCTTTCTAGAAGGAAAGAAGGAGGGGATAAGGAAGAGTTTGGGAAGGAGGGGACATTTTAACTCAGTCTTCAACTTGTAAAGATGGTGTCAAGAAAGAAAGCACACCCTCCATATGATCACCTCAGTCACTGCCGTGAGCTTTAAGAGACTCAGCATTACCAGATCAAGGATGTAGATTTGGTGTTCTTATATTGTGAAGGCAGATGTTTTCAGCAAACATAAGGTAATCACCTAGAATGTGAATAGAAACAATGTGTTACTCAGCTAGTATTGAGGAAATACTAAGATTTTGCTCAATAAACTGCTACTTTCACAATATTACAAACAAGTTTGTAATCAAATCTGCCTGTTTCAGTGTCTATAAAAGCGGTAGGCACCACATAAAATTCTTGAAAGTCTAAAAAGTAAACTTTCCCTACAATATGACTGAACATTTGAAATGGCTGCCCGTTTTCCCATCTAACAAACACTACTACAGTACTTCTGTGCATTAAGCGCCTAGAAGAGCTTCAGGTATTTGTTTGTACTGATTTATATTTCCAAGTGTGTTATTCCAATCCAAACCCAAAAATATTTCAATGTTTCTTTTCCTCTTTAGCATGCAAACATTAATTTCCTAATCAGGTATATAAGTAACTGTGGCTGATTTTAAAATAGCACACGTGCAAGGGTGGAGAAAAAAATTAATTTAAGGGCTTGTCAAAATTTATTTTTAAAACACACAGTGAAAACCCATAGCAAAGATAACACAAAAGTATCACAAGTTTAGTAGTGATGGAAATTCTATGAAAGACGTCTGTTCCTTGTTTAAAATGATGTAATTTGGAGATTAAACGTGTTTTAACAAACATTTAAAAAAAAGCTAATAGACCATGGAAAATAAACCCCAAGAGTCATGAAGAAACTAACAGTAACCAAAACAAGTAGGTTACAAAGTAAGCTTTATTCAGTTAAAGTTGGGTTAAAGTCATGGGCACGGAGAGCTGATTTAAGGTGTCCCTAGGCATTAGTAACTTGTGTAGCTAAGCCGTACACAGTTGATTTTTGTTAGCAACTTCAGCATTGCCACAGTTTGCAGTCAATAGTCTTTGAATGGGCCTTCTCATGTTTTCTCTTTTCTCTGTTATGTAAGTGAGCCAAGAAGCTAGTCAAATAACTGCTTAAAGCTGATTTACAAATGGTAACCATACTTTAAAGGAAAATAGCAACACTGCAAGCAATATGTAGGCTGGTACTTGTAATTTTAAATATGTGTGATTCATTGAAAGAATTCTTGCTTGAACTAATTTTCTAAGGGTTAGTCATTACTTAATTTGTACACAACTATGTCCTAAGTTAGAATGGGTGTGGTAGAAAATATGTGATGGGTAGATGAGTGATAGATGATAGATAAACATACAGTATCGATTATCTCTAGCATGTTGATAATATACATGTATATGTGTATGTAACATGATATGACCATACATACAGAAATCTAACAAAAATTCTAATGACATTATCATAATAATATTATTGTCCATTTATTTAGTAGTTCCCTCAATTTTACATTTGAAATTGGAATTGGAATTCAGACTTCTCTCTAATTTCCAAAAAAGATTATACATCTATATATTTATATACATATATAGTCACCAGAATATAAAATTTTATATTAAAGTATAAGGAAGTAAAACTGAGTGTACTTAGACTAATTAAAAAGGGAACAGAGGATGGTAGAAATACCAGGCTGGGCAAATATGAAGAATGCCAAAATACCGTAATACAGTTATATCCTTGGAGTCTCCCTATTGTGTCCTAATATTCTCTTTTTATAACGACACCAGTCATTTTGGATTAGGATCCATCTTAGTAGCTTCATTCTAACTTACAAAGTTAGAATCAACTCTACATAGACCCAATTTTCAAATTCAGTTACATTCCAAGGTACTGGGGATAACAGCTTCAATGTATGTCTTCAATGATGAGGACACAGTTCAGTTCATTAAAGAATTGTCAGTGTTACTGTCATGACTATTATATTAATCTGTTTAAATAGATTACTCTGTCTTAATAGCTGCATTGAGAAGTAGGTATCTTCCTCTCCATTTAACAAAAGGCTCTTTTGATTAATATTGATTAATCTTAATCAAGAAGAAACTAGAATGTTTCTTTGAAATTAAGTTTCTCCTGAAAATAAGTACCAGAAAGTGTTCTAGTGTGGACTTATTTTCTCTGTCATCACTCTTTCCATCGTGCTGCTAGAGCATTCCAACTGTAGCTAGAGAGAATCCTCCCTTTAAGCCAGGCAGAACACCCACACACAAATAAACAACCATAAATTTCTGGCCTAGCAAAATTCTTCAATTCTTAGTTCTAAATGCTTTTCCCTCTCATCGGGATTCAGAATTTTGATCCTGGGTAGTTGATGAACTCCTGTTCTTCATCAAGGTGTAACAGGGTGGTCCCCCAAAAAAGGGAAAGTTCCAAAATCCTGGTTCCGCCCTAAGTGGGTGGAGCTGAGCAAGAATAAAAAATGCTGCAGAAAAGAAATAAAAACACAAAAGGAAGGGAGGAAAAAGGAAGCAGGATGGAAAGCAGCAAGGAGATGTGGAGGAGGCACGTGGAACAAAAAGACATGTAAAAAACTGCTTGCTTTTTAGTCTTAGACTAGTTAAAACAGATGTGGGTGAGAAACCCGTGGGGAGGTTAACAATGACAGCTTTCCTCTTAATTTTAATTTTGCTCTTTTCCTCCCAGATTTGTCTGACTCTTTCTAACCTTTTTCTATAGGTCTCCACTGAAAGGTCCTTTAGACTTGTGGCAAGCTTTTGGGCTTTGCTTTAGGTCAATCCTATTTAGCTAAACTTTTACCCTCAAGGAAATAAGTAACTTTAAATACTTAATAACTATACTCTTTATCCTTTCTATTTTGTACCCTAATTGTATTAAAATTCCTTTCCATTAAAAATCTTACATGTTTATCTTAATGCGGCAAATGGCAGAACCTATTCAGAGAGGGCAAGTTTAAAAGTTCTGGGGTGCCCCTGTCCCTGCCCTGTAACAAAGGGATTTCTGGACTCAGGATTTGGGCTTTAATGTTTGGTAAAAAAAAATCGCCATCTTGAAAATGGCCAGAAGCATACATATTGCTAAAGACTAAGATTGAAATGTGTTTGCTTGCAAGTGGTGTGTGATTTTTATCACAGAAACTCTGGGGTGGTTAGCAGCTACAGAAGTGTTTAACTGTGCTCTTTAATCTTTTCAAATGAACCAGCTATTCAAATGTATCATAATGTATTTGATTAAAATCAACAAATATACTGTGGACCCTACTCTGTGAGGTTTCTATTTGGGAAAGACTATTTTATGTAGACTAATCTATTTGTAGGAGTTCCAGCAGCTAGAGACCCCAGGGATCTTTCTATAGGTGCGATATCACCTTGTTCTACCAGAACACACAGATTTTTTTCCCCCTTGCCTCTCTTCTCACTATTCCATTCCTTTCTCTCTTCTCTAAGGGATGAAAAACACTTTCATACACATGCTCAGACAAAAATCTAATGAGTTATTTTGTTCCCATTTGAAAGTGTTTTTAAATGTAACCAAATCTGTTAAGAACATACAATGAAAGTTTTATCTAAAATGGTGTATTTCATCTGACATAATTTGCATTTGTTTCACTGTCAGAAATAAAGACATATTGTAAGGATCTCTGAAGATTTAAGCTGGCTGGATAAGTTTGTTTTAGCTCAGGTTTTAACAGATCAAAAATTGTTAAATGTTTTTATTGTTCTCTTCTAAATGCTATGTATAGTAGAATCAGATTTTGAATTAATCACTAAGGCTGATATATATATATGTATAGAGGGATATATTTTCTATAAGTTTCCAAATGGGTAATATTTTAACAGGTAATACCATTTTATTTTAAGACAATGTGAAAAAAATCTAATTACAGAAAAGTGAATTCCATTTCAAAATGAAAATCAGTTCCAATCTATAATAATCATTTAGAACGTTTATGACCTTTTAGCAATTTCATCCTTCCATTTTAAAAACTGTCATTTTATTTGACTATCTGGAAAGGGCCTTGGGTGACTTTATGAATCTGCTTCATGAAATGGTCCCCAGGGCCTTTTCACAAAAGACTTCCTGTGAACTATTTTATTTTCACACCTCCACCCAACTAAAACTCTAAGGCAGCTCTCAGGCTCAGAAATGGCAGAATGCCTTTCAGCACCAGTTGATTTTAAACAGCTTATTTGCCAGTTGGAAAGAAAAGGTAGGTGAGATTAGGTCTGGCACAAAATTTATATGCATACATAATTATACACACAAACACACATATCAATTGCTTTTACTATGCTTATAATTTTTCTTGATACTAGAAAATACTTAGTAAAGGCACCAGTTAATTTGTAACAAAATTTTATTAGCAAGTCTGTGAAATGACACATGTTCTTTTCCTTTTTCTGAAGTGTTCTCTTCAGTGTTGGCATCAAACTATAATATATGCAAAGACGTAAACTTTGAGGTTATTTTTAATATAAAAACCCATATACTGACCATTTAAATTTTTTCTGGTGGTCAGAACATAGGAAGTCAGCAGTAAATTCTTAAATATTGCACAATTTATTGAAAACACATTCTCATGATTTTCTGCCAGCTGGCACCAACATAGGAACTTAACTCACAATGTTAAGCAAAAATTTAGTAAATTTTTTTTAAAGGAGGTGGTTGGAATTTGATGGGACAATTAATCTATAAACTCTTACTAAGTAGGAGTCTTTGACCTGACCTGTAGAGTAAAACAAGGCCCCTAAAGTAAGATGTTGTCTTCGTGAAAGTTGCAAGTTACTTTAGAGAAGAGGTCGCGTACATGTAAAATATAATCCAAAAAGCTGAAGACTGCATCCTAAATGGAATATTGATGGATTGGTAAACATTCTCTCATACTCTTATCTAATGATTCTTAAGACATATTTTTTCTGAGAGATTATTCTACATATCTAAAATAAGCCTCACTCCTGGAACAATTTCTTTTTTCATCAATCTTTAAAAGCATTGCATCTCAAACTTACCAGGTTTTCAAGACTCTGAAATGTGAGAAGAAAATTATAAATTGAAATTGTTATTAACTGATTAAAAAGTATGCAGAACGGTATATTATGCCAACTATTCAGTTGCATTTAGACTTAGCTTATTTAATTACATACAAGTAGTGTTTAATGTGACATGTGGGAGTCTCTTAATACATTTGATACAACAGAGAGTTGGACCTCTGAGAGTTCCTAGATTCTATGAAGTCTATTAAATGGCCATGCCCAAACCAAAGTATTAAAATGATATTGCTAGATATGAATAAGTAACATTCAAATGTGAAATTAATCTTAAATTCTGCCTTGTGCTTATACTATGAAATGATAAGATTATAACTATATGAAGTTTTCACAAATCTCAAAGAATATAGAATTTCTTTATCAAAATAAAATAGGAAGAATACAAATGTTTGATACATTTTAGGTCTATAATAATCTCATCAGCATTAGGGTCTCCCTGGTGGTTGAGCGCTGCAATAAGAGGAAATCTTCTATGCTAATACATAAAAATGTGGTCACACGAAAGACACATGCATTTCTTCTTCACATTTATTTTGGAAATTTAAGAAGAATTTCAGTTTCTATGGGATTTTTGAACCACCCTGTGGAAAGCAAATGAGAACAGACTCACGTCAGAGACTGTGACTCAGAAATGCCTATGCTCCCTCATGATTACGTGCTGTCCATTTCCTCCTCCCATGCCGGAAATGCAGGAGTATTGCCCAACCCCAACCTGGCACTGGACGGCATACCACACTCAGGGTGCTGGTCTTCCTTCCTGTCACTGATCTTTGCTGCCCAGACACTCTGTGTTGGTTCTTGATTCAGGGTTCTGGAACATTCTCCCTGAGTTCTAGATGGGCTGCTTCTCCATTCTGATCCTTCAATACTGTTTAATAAACTGGTTCCTGCTCTCTGTGTGGTTCTGACCATCATTAGTTATCCTTGCCCATGTTAGTTCCTACCTCATCACACTGAGTTGCTCACGCATCTCTTCATGCATCCAAATTCCCTTTATTTTTCTTAATCCTGAGCTTTGTCAACTCTTTTCTAACCCTTCCTGGCAAATCTTGTTTTCCTGATTGGTTGAAGTTCTTCATCTTGCAGTGAAACATTTATTATCTATTTTTGAAACAGTGGTTACCCCTGAGTAAAACTTTTTGACAATATTTTAATTGTATTATTTGTCCTAATCTTACAGTTCCCTACAAAGTGGGTTATCATTTCCCCTATTTAATTTTGAAGAAATAGACTGAGCACATTTGGACTCTGGTTTCTCTGACTTCTCACCTACTCACTGGTCATTACAATGATAGCTTCCATACTGGGCAGATTTTATTTTATTTTTTGAAAGGGAATTCAATATATTTTATATCAAAATGTATAAGGATATAGCAGGTTCAGTTCCAAAACACCAAAATACAATGAATATCACATTAGATGAGTCTAAGGAATTGTTTTGGTTTCCTAGTGCATATAAAAGTAGCACACTGTTGTATGGTAAATATACAATAACATTATCTAAAATTCAACGTGAATACCTTGTTTAAAAAATGTATTTTATTGCTAAAATAAGTGACATAGACATAAGGAATGAGCTAAAGCTGTGGAAAAAAGGCACTTAGGTTTTCTCAATGCAGGGTTGCCAAAACCTTCACTACATAAAACCGCAACTTCTATAATGCACAATAAAGTGGAGAGCCATGAAATGAGGAATGTTTGAACATGATATGAAGAACATGAAACATCCAAAAGATACAGACTGAAATCACCATAAATAACTCTTAAGAAAAAGGCATGCTTAATGACAACTTAATGTAAGAAATGTCATTGATAAAATGGTTTTGCTTTTTATTATATATCTAATCTCCTTATATTCAATGATCTAATATTAAATTTTAGTATTTATTATACTGAAACATTTATTTTTTTAACTTTTTTTATTTATATATATTTCACATCAATTGTAATCCCCATGTATTCTCCATCACCATATCACCAGTGCACCATCACCTCAGTCCTCCGTGCTCCCGTCTGCCCTCAACCCTCCCCCGCGCTCCCTCCCCACTAAGTGTCCCCAGTCTGTCCTTGTCTCCTCATTTTTGGTTTTTGTGTCTTTATTGTGATTATTATTGTTCTTATTCCTTTCCTTGATCCTTATTTGGTTCCCTTATATTCCTCCTAAGAGAGGAACCATCTGGTATTTTTCTTTTCCCTTCCAGTTCAATCCATGTTCCTATGAATGCATCTAGTTTTTCTTTTTTGATTGCTGAATAGTATTCCATTGTGTACATGTACCAGAGCTTCCCAATCCACTCGTCTGTTTTTGGGCATTTAGGTTGTTTTCAGGTCTTACCTATTGTAAAGAGTGCTGCATTTATGCATACAAGAGCTGGGGTACAAGGCAGAGTCGCGGGAGGTGAGAGGAATCACCATACAGAGTGGGGAGCAGAACAGGCAGACTGACTGAAACACACTGCTGAGGGGAGCAGCGGACGAGGCAGGAGAGGTCTGCCTCACCATGTGTATCCCCTCCCTGGCTGGCAGCAGGGATCGAAATCATGCTGCAGTGGCTGTGGTTTGCTTCACAGTGTGTTGCTTAACCCACTGTGCCACCAGGGAGGCCCGCAGGTATTCTTTTGAATCAGTGTATTTGTGTCTTTTGGGTATATTCCTAGGAGTGGGATTGCTGGATCCTATGGAAGTTCCATTCTTAGTAGATTGAGGAACCGCCATTCTGCTTTCCTTAATGGTTGGACCAGCTTGCATTCCCACCAGCAGTGTAAGAGAGTTCCTTTTTCTCCACATCCCCGCCAACATTTGTTGTTGCTACCTTTTTGATATGTGCCATTCTCACTGGGGTGAGGTGGTATCTCATAGTGATTTTGATTTGCATCTCACTGATGACAAGAGAAGTTGAGCATTTTTTCATATGCCTGTTGGCCATTTGCATGTCCTCTTTGTAGAATTGCCTTTTTAGCTCTTTTTTTTTTAGATTCATTTATTTATGCATACAAGTACTAGGGTACAGGTAAGAGGTGTGGGGGGTGAGAGGATTCACCACAGACAGAGCAGGGAGTAGAACAGGCAGATCAACAGAAGTACCCTGCTGAGTGGAGCAGTGGGCACAGCAGGAGAGGTCTGCCTCCGCCATGTAGGTCCCCTCCCTGGCTGGCAGCAAGGATCGAACTTGTGCTGCAGTGGCTACAGTTTGCTTCATAGTGCGTTGCTTAATCCACTGCGCCACCAGGGAGGCCCACCTTTTTAGCTCTTTTGCCCATTTTTTTACTGGATTGTTCACTGGGCAGATTTTAAAAATAGACTCTGAGGATATATTTTAGACTCCAGATTCTAGCAGTTTCAGGGACCACCCCCAATAAGCCGGATTTGGGAGGCAAGCATGTTATCAGTTTCGTACTCTAACCTCTCTTAGGGGGCACCCCACCCTCAAATGTAACCAGGATCATTTCAAAACTGGCAGCAAGTTCCTACAAATTCATGAAGCATAATTGTGCTCTAGGGAATTGGTGGACTAGTTTGCTTATATGAGGTATACGTTATTTACACATTCTGAATTATGTGCTATCCTCATTGTTTCTGCTTTCTCTCTCTTTTTCCCCAGACTCAATAACACTTGATTACAACAGAATGGAAATTATTCTCTGCAGACCTAGAAGACCTGCATGAAGACAAACTTATGCTCATGAGTTCATAATTACATGAACATCTCTAAGTTGTCACTGCGTTGTGAAGAGATAATAATTAAGGTACTAGCATGTTCTTCTACAGTCATTAGAAATAAAAAAGAGGTAAAATCAATTATATTGTTCATATAAAGAGATCAAGGTTTAAGCATTTTATTATTTACATTTTAAATTATTTTAAAAAATATTTTTTACTTATTTATGCATGCAAGAGTTGGAGTACAGGCCAGAGATATATAGGGGGTTGGTGAGAGGATTCACCAGAGACAGAGTGGAGAGCAGAACAGGCAGATCCACCGAAATACATTGCTGAGGGGAGCAGTGGGCAAAACAGCAGAGGTCTGCTGCACCATGTGGGTCACCTCCCTGGCCAGGATTGAACTCGCCCTGCAGTGGCTGCAGAAGCCCCACAGTGTAGGCTCACCCCCCTTGTGCCACCAGGGAAGTCTGCTTTAAGCATTTTAAAATGAATCTTTCTTCTAGAAAACAACTGAATATTTGTCATAACTTGAGACTATTTGCCAACTTAAAAAAAAACAACTTTGAATTCTTTTTTTCCACATTTTTAAAAAATTTAGGCAACATTGCAATGTAACATTATATAAGTTTCAGATATTCATGAATTACTTCTTCTTAGACCTTGTAGATATTCTGTATTAATTTTTTTCAATGCAAATTGAGGCACATGTAATAGTCGCAAACGTTTCTTTGCTATTCATGCTGTTCGTATCAGATGCATCATTAAAATACTCAAAAGTTTTAGAGGGGTAATGAGTAAATATTTATGCCGGTGAATTTAAAGTATCTTAAAAAGCATCTATATAGCTGTTTTACTAAACATACTAGTGATACAAGGGAGAGAAATGAGGTATGACAATATCTAGTCAGCCTCTTACTCAACTAAAAGCTTACTGGAAGGTGGAGGGAGAAAATCCAGGCAATATGAGAGAAGACTGTTAGTTGGACACAGCAGTTCCTCCTGACACTGAAATACCATTCTTTTGTACAACGGTTTCCCATTGTTACAGAATCTTCTTATGCAACACTACCAATTGTGTTTTTCCTGCAAGTCAATAAAATAACCTGAAAAGTGATGTCTAAAGTCCAAAGAAGACCCAAGAAGGATGTTGCTTCCCTGTGCTGATTGTATCTGTGGCAGAACTGGAAGTAGATGTGCCTGGGTCTTGTTTGGCCGAGACTTCACATGAAAGGCCTGAGATGAATATAGTTAATTTTGGAGTAAGTCCAAAGAAGAAAGCGGCATCTACCTCGGAGATGCCCAAGAGGGCACTGTGCCAGGAAAGAGTTTTAAAAATCAGGAAATGAATCAGAATTGTTGTGAATGGAGGGATCTAATACCTTACTAAATCAGGAAAGGGTAAACAGGAACACACAAATGTGCCAAAATGCACTCAGTTCTAGGAGATACCCATTACACATGAGCTTAAGGGCAAATGAGGGCATTTTTTTTTTACTGGTTATTTGTCCACCCACCAGTATTTTTTACTGGTTATTTTTATCCCAAACATGTTAGGTCAGGCTAATTTCCAAAAAGCGTGATTAGTTACTCTATGTTATTGTGTCCCTATATTAGAGTAGCCATGTTTTCTAAATTCACAACTGTATTGGTATTGTGACTTTTATGAACATCAAAAAAGGATGCTAAGGAAGAGCTCAAGGTTTGATATGAAGGCATCTTTTTTCAAGAATGAAAACGTGGCATCTAAGCTAATGTTGAATTGCTGACAATACTTCATTCACCTATCAGTTAGGATGCATTTTCACTCTGGACAGAGCAGGAAGGTGCTAAATGCTAGAGCTTCTCAGTATCTCCTTCGTGGGTGCAGCCTTGAGACTTAGTAAAGTGAATTTTTAAGGAACAAGAAGTTCTTCAGTTTTCTACTCAAAGTACTACTGCTCAGAGCAAGCTGCTAGATAGAAATCTCAAAAATAGAAGACTAATTAAGATCATCTGCTTATGCCTTGGAGAGCTACGCTAAAAGAAAATGCTTCTATCTTGCTTTGCTCTGATGTGCTCTCTGGGCTTTCTCTTTTGTCAAGAGTGCACTTGTCGCATAACAGCTTGGCAGATGGTTTTACACATTCTACACTGACAATCTGAAAATTTGAGAAGTTGTTTCTAGGAGGTATTTCAGAGTTCTTATCAATTACTTTATAAATCAGAAAATTAATATTTAGTGGCTAAATTTTTTTTTTTACTGACTAAACTTTCTCTGCTAATCAGTCCTTACCTTCAGCTATCCTTTAATTACAACACCATAAAATGTTTCCACGTGTAAATGGTACATTTACTATTTTTCTTGGTCTGCTGTGTTTTCCCTACTGCAGGCTATGGGCTTTAATATTTTTCTTGGTGCTGGAGTGGGGACAGAGGATGCCATCGCAAGCTTTGCTTCAGAAAGTATAAACTCTAACGGTCTGTAGATAAAAAGTATCCCACTGAGACAACCCTCAAGCCCAAACCGAATTAAACCCTTGCAGTAGGAGGTTAATAATTGCTTCTCTCCGTTCACTTTACAGTTACTGATAAAGTGATGACTCCAAATGGACCTTTGAAACCCAAAAAATGCTTTTATTTCTCCTCTAGCCAAAAAAAAAAAAAGAAAAAAAAAAAGATGAGAAGAACTGAAAAGTGAGTTTCTCTCTGTGTTTTTTTTTTTTTTAAAGATTTATTTATTTATGCACACAAG